>JAKCPI010029835.1:0-15936 GCA_023213315.1 Euborellia annulipes | reverse complement strand
GACCCGGAACATATGTTTTGGTGTTTTTGTACAATAAATGTTTCATGTAGAGAGAGAGAAGATGAGAAACATTTGTTCAGGTGTTTTTTATGAATCCCATCCCCCACTGTGAACCTTCCATCCTCTGTTATTATATATTGGATTTTTTTTTTTTTTTTTTGCTCACACATTGGGCAAATACAAACAATTCACTAATAGCGTAATAATCTTTGAAATAATGAATTTTCTTTCTATTGATGATGATTTTTCAATAAATATTAAAAAAAAAAATCAAATAAAAAAAAAGAAAAAAATGAAGGAAATTTATAAGTATGCTCAGGGCCGTCGAGAGCTTAAATGCAGAAGGCTATTTTTAGATGATAGTTTGAAACATTATGAAATAATTTATGATAAAAGAAGATATTATGCCAAAGCATAAATAAACAAAAGAAGATATCGATATCAAGGTTATTTTTCCTTTTTCACTATATGTATTATCTGTAACAGTCAAAAGTAACCATTTGCTAGAGTTGTGACAGAGAGCTTTCTCTCTAAGCTTAGATACACTAGTGCAATCGCCATATTTAGTTGCGTCCAACACATTAATCACATAGTAAAACCTTACGCATAATACATTTTCATTATTTAATTATTTTTATTTAATTATCATGAACTTCATACCTTTAAATACCCATTAAAAGACACCTGCTCTCTCTAAACTTTATGGTTGTTTCTCTCGCCGATAGGGTCCACTGCTAGAGTGGATACTTTTGGCTGTTACAGATAATATATGAATAATTAAATAAACTATTTCCTAAATATTCCGCGAGATGGCAGCTGTAATCAAGACGTTCCAGATCGCCTATTAACATAACACTATCCCAAATTGCAATAATAAATACATCCATGCTTCATTTCTTTGATACTATTCTACGGATTAAGATGAGATTTGGCAAATTTACGTGGTTGTAAGAAGATATTAAATCAAGGGAACGGTAAAAATGCAAATCATTATCTCCGATCCCGGTTTTCTCAGCTTCCACTGATCCAAATCTTTTGAAACTCAGTTATAATAATTAAGTCCTTTTAGTCCAGTTCTTGATCAAATTTAATAACAAAAAATAGATTAAAATATAAATTATTCACAAAAAAGTGCGTATAAAATGATCAAGTTCGTCATAAATATAGAGAAACTCTTGCCTTTTTTATTTGCATTTTCTTTTTTCCAAAATAGAAAAAAAAGGCAACAAAGTCACAAAACTTATCAGCTTTTTCTAATGAAAACTAATCATATTCAACGTTACTAAGGCTTTAAATAAGATTTTTTATAAAATTATTTATTCTTGTGGTCACTGGAGAGAGAGAGCGTCACCCCCTCCCCTTTCTACCTCCACATGTAGGCTCATATGTACAATTTTGAAATTAAGGAAAAATTATTTATATGGGTATTATTGAACCCTTACCTTTTTCTATTATCTTAAGATCTTCAAAAAAAAAAAAAAAAAAAAAAAAAAAAATGATTTTCTACCAATTCTCATTAAAAAAAAGTTTTTTTTCTTCTTGTTCTTATTTTTGTTTACTATATTTGACCACAAAATATTAATTATTTTTTTTCTCTTTTGTTATGTTATACTATCTCTCGTCATATTATCTCTTTGGATTGTTATACTACTAAATATTCATATATAGCCCTTTATATTAAAATAATAATATTCATATTCTTGTTTCTATCTCAATTTGACAATTTATTTACTTAATTAAAATTTTTTAAATTTTGTTTCTACTTAAATATATTTTATTATTTTTTTTTTTTTACTCCCCACTCACTCTGTGTTAACTTTACTGACATTTTGTCATCTGGCAATAAATGAACTTTTCTCAAATACAACCACCACTCTCACCCTCACTCTGGACGTTGATAACATTTGTAATGAGCTGCCCATTTAATCTAAACACCCCCCTAACCCCCCTTCACCAAGCCTAATTATATATCTGACTAAGAGTGGAAGGGGCATAATTTCAAGTTAGTGCATGCCCTAATGCACCCTGTGTATTATCGTATGACTTGCCCTAAAGCCTAATTACTAATTAGTTCATGTATTTTCTGTTGCAGCCGCGGATTACACTTTGGACGATTCATTTTGGACCGAGGAGAACCCCGTCGGTGAGTAGAAATTCTCATTTTGACATTTAAATTCAGGTGAAAAAAAAAAGAAAAGGTTGCATTCATTTTCATAGTCAATTCAATTTCATCCCCCCCTACCCACCCACCCACCCCGCCTTCAAAAAAAAAAAAGAGAGAGTGACCAATTTGTCATGAAGGAATAAAAGGTGCCAATTCTCTTTCCACAAAAAGAAAAAAAAATTCTATATGAATGGGAAAAGGTTTTTAACGTAAAGTAATTTTTAATCAAAGACTTTTTGCTTTTTATACTTTTTTTTTTTCAAAGAAAAAGATATTATTAACCCTTTGAATATCCATAAAATAAAATAAAAAATGAACAATTCAAATAAGTTCAGAGAATCCTTTGTTTTATGTATAGAAGTCCACAGTACGTATAAAGGCATACAGCCTATTCAAATTAATAATTCTCTCTTTATTCGACTTTGAAATAATCATCTAAACAACCTCCTCCTCAGTGCCGACTTTTTATTTAAATTCTTTTTAATTATTCTAACATTTTATAAACAAAAAAATATAAAAGTATTTGAGCAATTGTCACAATCTAAGCTGCATATTACCATGCCTACAAAGTATTTTGTATTAAATTTTTTTTTTAAGAATTTTATTTATTAGAATAATTGATTAGGGTCAGCAGTAAAAAGAGCATTAATTATTTTTTTTTTTTTAAGTGATTTAAATTAACAACGATCGGACTGAAATTACTTGCTCTTTGATGTCTGCTTGGTTGCTTTTCGCTTCTAATCCCTTTAATTGTTGTTTAATTAATTTAAAGCAATTTCAGGTCAATCAATACAAGCTAAATGCCTAAAAATTGTAAGAATTTCAATTGTTTTTTCTTAAAAATAAAATTTTCACAAGCTGAGGATTTTTTTAATTTTAAATTTTTTTGATTAGATTTTATTAAATAATTCGAAGTAGTTTTAGAGAAACTTTTTCTCCCATCCTGTGTTCAAAATTTTCTCTTATTTGAAATATATAAGCTTACTTATAAATGTGTATACTGGGTATTCCCAATTCTCACTAAATAAAGATACCGAAAAATAAACCAATGAATGAGAGAAATTTATGATAATTCGGAAGCAAAAATTTGGAATATCGAGAAAAGGGAAAATTTTTCTCTTTCCAAGTAAAAAAAAAACAATTTTTTAAGAAGACAAGGGCTGTAGTTTCATTTTCTTCTTATTGAACCAACCTTTGTTATCTTTGTCAGTCTCTTTCACACACCCACAATCAATGCGCTCACTTGATAACAGTTCACTTTGCTCTTTTTCCGGGCAACCAAAGAATTGATCTTCTTTCTTTGGGTTCATCAATACTTTGTGTTAATGCAATAGGGACACTAATTAAATATCTTACATTACTTCTTCTTCCTTTATTTTACACTAGCTACAAGCGCTTCGTTTCGTTCGCTCTTGTAGCTAGTTTTTAAATGGACCCTGTTACGCATAGGTGTGTCAAGCGCCACCTACCTAGTTTTGAGAAAATTAACATTAAAGTTTTTTGTTTTCATTGGATTATATATAATTTTTTTTTTGTCAATTGTGCAAGTAACATTAAATATAAATTTTTTTAGGACATATTTCATAAAAAATACTATTAATTATAGCATTTGATACAATAATCCGTGCTTAACTCAATTTTTAATTTTTTGGCGCTTGACACACTAATGCATAACAGGGTCCAAAAATGTTCATATTTGAAAAAATAGAATTAAAAATTTGCGGGGGGTTTACCCAAAAAAAATTCGGTGGGGGGTTCACAAAAAAAACTTTATCAAGTCTATTCTCTAAAAACAGACGTTAAAATTTAAAATAAACAAATGGGTGTTTTTTTTTTTTTTTTTTTTTTCAAAAAACATTCACACTTTTTTCTCATTCACACTCACACTCACACACACATTCACACAGTCTTTTCGCCAACTTAGGCCATTTAAGACTTTAGACGATAACCGTTGTAAGTAATATGTATATTGTGGGTTGAGGCATTTCTATTTAAGCCATCTGGTATCCAAATGGCTTAAATAAAATCATCGGACTGCCTGGGTCCGAACCCGCGATTTGGTATAGGAGGTAGGCACGCTACCTACTACGCCACACCCGGGGGCAAAATGGGTGTTAAAAAGTAATGTAAAAACAATCAGCGTTATTCTCTAAACAAAATTTTAACAGCGACGTTAACATATTGCTTTTATTTCAAAGCTATCAAAATCATAACCTTACTTTTTAGGTTAAGGAAGTCATTTTTATTTTAAACACGACGTTAAAATATTAAAGGCACCCCCTTGACAAGGCATTAATTTTTAACACTATTTACTAAAATAAACGCTTTGGCTTTAAATTTTTGTTTACAGAATAGCTATTTGAGACAAGGAAGTGATTTTGAATAGCATTTTTTAACGCTGATTGTTTTTAAATTACTTTTAAACACCCATTTGTTTATTTTAAATTTTAACGTCTGTTTTTAGAGAATAGACCTGTATAAGCCTTAGATATTTTTAAACAAATATAATAAAAGAAAAGATAAAACGCTGTAATACATATTTACAAATAATTATTAACAGCAATCATAAGACCTTGATGGCTAAGTTCAAACAACCATAATTTATAATACAAAAACAACAAACTTCAAAAAAAATAAATTTACAAACAAAATATTAATTCTAAAATTTATTAGAAAATTAATTAAATTCAATAAAATTTCATTATCTTATTTTTATTTTTTCTATTCTAATAAATTTCCCTTAGGCAAAAATAAATATTTCAATTGGGATTTAATAACCCCCCCCCCCCCCGCCTCTCTTTATTCCCTCATCAACTTTTTAGTCTAGTCTCTCTCTCTCTCAAGTTGAATATTTTTCAGAATAAATAATTTCTTAATAAACTTTATAATTAATTATCTTTTGAACTTCTTAAATTAACTTTTTTTTTTTTTTTTTAGAAAATTTCTTTAATTCATTCGCTTAAAAAAATAAAATTCAAAATCTTATTTATTATGAGTATGTTTAAAAAAAATGAAGGATAAATGAATGAATTTTTTTTTATATAAATGCTTTTAAAGACTTTTTTTTTAAATATATCTATAGCTATATAAAAAATGCTACTTTAAGAGATTAGCTTTTTACTTTTAATAAAGAAAAAGAAAAAAAAAATAATCAGAAAAATATATTTCGTAAGATTTCGTCTTGGTTTATTTTATTTTTTTTTAGTAAAAAATATTTAATTAAAATTTTTTTTCTTTAATATTTCTTCGTTGATTAATTAATCATCTGATGGTAGAGAGAGAGAAAGGCGCTTTTGCTGGTTCAGTTGGGTTCATTCAATCATTCACTCAGGCCTAAATCAATTATTCAATCATTCATTTTACCTATAGTCTGATGATAAATTGATACAACTATGCTCCAGTGCATTCTGACAACATGATCAAACAATTACTCGAAACGCCGCTCAAGGAAATAGAGGAAACCCGTCTCTATCTCATCCTCTAGTTTTACTTTAGTTTGAGAACTTTTTTTTTTTATCGTAAAGTCACATTAATCAACAATTTCATTTAATTTTACTGCTTGTCCTATTTTTCATCACAAATCAATAGCTATGTAAAAAAAAAAATGTTTCTCTTAAATTAGTAATGTGGCCATCAGACAAGTTTATTACATGAAGAGAATGTAGCAAAACCGAATACTCTAACGTTCATAAAAATACCATGAATGTTCGTAAATGTTTGTTATGTTTGGCTTACTAGGACATTAATGAAATACAATTTTTTTTTCTTTGATCATCTTACAGTAGAGTCATGATCAAAAAAATAAAATAAAATAAAAAAACTTTTTTCTTTCTCGGTATTGAAGCTTACAATATATAGGCCTATATATACTATTCAATTATTGAAAATGATAAGTCGAAAAAGGTTCATTTTTTACTTTCTCTTACCGTTTTTACATATATGTAAATATATAGAGAGAGAAAGTATTGGATTCATGTCAAAAATTCGATGTCGAGATTTTGATGGATATACACCAGTGGTTCCCAACCTGGGGGCGTTTTGATTTTTCAGGGGGGCAATAAATAAGCGTGGGCGATTGGGGGGGGGGGGGGAAATTATAGGGGGAAAATTATTAGAGTTTACAAAAATTTAAAAGAAAAAAAAAAAAAAATCAAAGAGAAAAATATCCCATTTAGAAAATGACCAGGATAGAAGAGGACAAAAAATTGTCATAAAAATTAAATAATATGAAGAATCCAATTCCAATCTAGAATCGAAACGTCACTTTTGTTTCCACTAAATAAAAATTTACTGAAAAAAGATCCATTTTTTTGAAATTTTCTTCATAAAAATAAAATTATTATTAGATTTTTAAAAGATTTAGGTGGAGATAAATATTATAAATCTTTTTACTACTCCTAGTAGTGAGTAGTTTTCAAAATAAAATGTTTGCCATTAATTGTGGTTTATTTTAGTTAGTAATTAATAATACAATTTAACTAAAAAAATTCAACATTTCGGTAACTATTTCTGTAGTTATTTTTGTGTGTATTGTATTTATTCACTTTGAAAAGAAAACGTTATCTGTTGTTTTTTTTTTTTTTTTTTTTTTTTAAAATATTTTTTTTTTTAAATTTTAATTTTATATTTTTTTTAAAAAAAAAATTAAAATTCAAATTTAATTTATATATATATTTTTTATTTATTTAAAGTATATTTATGTATAAAAAAAAAAAAAAAAAAAAGGGGGGAGAGAGGTTTTCACCCCCCCAAAAAGAGGGGGGGGGGACAAAAAGGGGGGAACCCCCATTATCCTCATTTTTGGGGCCCCCAAGAACAAAAAAGTTGTTTTCGCGACATGACATATAATCTTTAAATTTGATTCTTCCGATGTTTCTACATCATTTGTTATTTTGTTATATTTTTCACACTTCTGGCAAAACTTTTTCTCATTTACTCTAATGAAAAACTTATGTTATATTCTCCATATTTATTAAAATTTTATATTAATTTTAGAATTGTAATTATTTAGTCATCGCATTCCTAATATATATTTTTTTTTTTTCATTCAGAACAACTCTCTGAAAAGTAAGCCTTAGTAACTTGTTTGAAAATACTATCCCACATGCTGAGCACGAATGAACACAAACGAAAGGATTTCCTTTGATGTTCTAACAAACGATGGAATATGTTCGTTTGTACTTGCTAATTTTTTTTTTTTTCATTCATTCGTTTTTGGAAACACCTGTAATACAAATATATTGTTATAACTTATTTGATTTGATAATTTTCTCCTTTTATTTATTTAAAAAACGAATAAATATTATGATATCTTCAATTGAATTTTTATTGAATTAATTTCGAAAAGACAGCAGAGTTGAGTGGGTTCAATAGAAATAATCTAGCTGAAAACAGGAGAGAGCGGATATTCCATCACTTTTATTTCTCTTACCTCTATTTTTTGATTAGATGAGAGAAGAGAGTATTCTACATTGTAATACTCTTGCTCAAGGAAACTTTTACTAGCTACTGCTAGTGTTTTAAAGTGGGTTTAAGATTTCTAAGATTGGAAATTAGCTTTGAAAGTATTTTTGGAGAGAGAAGAAATAGGAGTACGTCATCGAGTCCTTTAATCCTCTACTTCCTCTCCTTCAGCTTCAAAAAGAACGTCTTTAGGGTTTCCAGAAATTTTGAATATATAAAGAGAACAATTCAAATTAATGATTTTTTTAAAATGTTCATTTTTAGAAAAAAAAAATTCTTTCAAAATAGGTTATGCTAATATTATTTTGTTATATATTTAAATATACAAGAAAATATTAAGCTTCCTTCTGCTAAATAAAATCGTTTAGTTTCGTTTCAATATTTTTTTCTTTAAAATCGTTTTAGGCATCTAAGGCCATTTATAAACTTATTTTGGTATCCAATTCTGATTTCTTTTTAATTTTATTTTATTCTTTTTAAAAATGATGATAAATAGATGTGTTTATTAAAGGTTTTGTGGTTTGAAATATTATTATTAGGAGAATTTTTAATTATAGACCACATTTTTGTATTAAATATTTATTAAAAATATATAAATACTGTACAACGTTTCGACTGCTTATTCTGCAGTCGAGAAAATTTGAATCTAACTTCACAGAAATGCCGACAGATGGCGCTGACGTCGCTGTAAATAAAAAGGCAAGTAACGGACATGACAGTTCACTTGAGTCGGAGCAAGTGCACAGTACTTGATAACGGCTGCAGAATAAGCAGTCGAAACGTTGTACAGTATTTATATATTTTAAATAAATATTTAATACAAAAATGTGGTCTATAATTAAAAATTGTCCAAATAATAATAAAAAGACTCTTTAATTGACATTATTCGAATTTTTTTGGAATTTTAAGAAAAGTTTACCCTCACCCTAAACAAAAATTTGGAATGATGCCACTGTCATCTTCCTCCATTATTCTGTACTATTTAAAAAAAAATATGAGGTTCTAAAACATGCTAAACAAATAAATGATGATTACCCTATACTTTCTTGATCACCTTATAGAAAATTTCATTAATTTAAACGAATTCTATTTACTTGAAGGATGTTATTGTATGACTCCTAATTTTTATATTATTGATAAAAAAATTTAATTTTCTAATGTGCAAAAAAAAAATCCCAATTAATGGATATTAATTCTTTTAAAGGTTCAATTTGATTTATCATCCATTTCCGTTAAAATATATTTGCTTTTTCATTTCCATTCTCTCTTTTTTTTTAATAACTTCTGTTGATTTAATTGATGTAAATTTTTTTTCTAAATTCATCAGTTCATTTTTTTTTCTTTATAAAACGCCTTTCGTAAATGAGCTTGATTGATATTAAATTATCTGTATTTTTATTTCAACAACTCGGCTAAAAATATCAAGAGTTCGATATCTCATCTGAGGGTGAATTGGAATTTAGATTAGAGAAGACGAAAAAAAAAAAAAAAAACAGGATTTGATTCTTTCATTTGATATCTGTTGCGGTGATAACTACTTTTGCACCGAGCCAAAGAATCAATTCGATTTCGAAAAAAAAGTTTATATCTCTAATTTTCTTCTTTTTATCTGTGTTACGAATATATCGGGCAAGGGTAGATATTATTTACATTGACTAGTATGAATAAAAAATATCATTTTTCTTAAAATAAAAAATAGACTAATAAAAAATGTAATTATTATTTGGATCCTGTTACGCATTAGTGTGTCAAGCGCTAGGTACCGAGATTTGAGAAAATTAACTTTAAAGTTTTTCTGATTTACATTGTTTTGATTAGATTATATATTATTTATTTTTTTTTTTTGTCAATTGTGCAAGTAACATTAAATATAAATTTTTTTAGAACATATTTCATAAAAAATAATTATAGCATTTGAAACAATATTCCGTGCTTAACTCAATTTTTAATTTTTTTGGCGCTTGACACATTAATGCGTAACAGGGTCCATTTATCAAATGTCTGGTTAAAATGCATCTTATAAAACAAGTCAGCAAATTAGGGATGGAAAATTCGCTCGAAAAGTCGATTTTTCCATTTTGGAATCGACTTGATATTTTTCGATTCTCGGAATCGATTAATCATTTCTGAAAGTCGACTTTTCGACTTTCAAGTCGACTTTTTAAAAACTATATAACTCATGCTTAGGAGATACTCTCTAAATATTAAATATATTTATTTATTTATAATATAAGATTATTTAAGTACTTAAACATTTTACTAAATACAGCACACACAAGTATTGTTTTCAATAATTTTATTAAAGAATATTCTATACAGAAATTGCACCTGACATGGCACCGAAAATAAAATATGAAAGTTGAGTATCAAAATAAAACATTAAAATTTTAAAATTGAGGAATTAAGAATGCCACATATGTTCACTAACCGATTTTAGAAATCGTGTTGGTTGGTGTGTTATGTGTAGGTTTTAAAAGAAAGATGAAAGTCAATCGATGAAAACGTTACAAACTATATTACCATCGGATACTAAGTATGGTAAGAAAAAAGTCGAAGTCGTCCAGTGAGAGTCGATTCTAATCGACTTGAAAGGGTTTCCAAAAAGTCGATTATTTTCAGTAAAAGATCAATTCTTGACTAAAGTCACAGTTGACTTTTCCATCCCTACTCCAAATTATGACTCTCATTCAGCTCTCGTAGCAATTTATTCCCGAAGGTAATCGAAAATTACAATTACTTCATTCTTAATTCGATCCAAAAGACTTGTGTTTTTCAGTCCATAGGGCATTGATTGAAAACCAGCAATTATTTCAAACAAACAAACCTCTTTCTGTCTGTAAAAGAAGCTAATTTAAAACTTATGAAGTAATTTGGTTGATTAAAAAATATACAGCCTCTTCCCCATATTTCTGGTTTGCCAATCCGATTCGTTGGTAAAAAAAAAGTTCGTGTGGCTTAAAATCAAATCCGATTAAAAATTTTCTCAGTAAAATACATTGAAATGTTAACTTTTGATTTATAAACTCTTTATTTAACTTCTTTTAAATAGATGTATAGGTCTATCTAAAAATAAATTTCATTTTTGAAGTGCTCTTGAGTCAGACCCGGGATATCTCAATGAGTTGATCGAGCATTAAAATAAGCTTCGATTTGATAATCAAAAGTTAAGAATCTACACCGTATTTATTAAAATTTGTTTTACACCTGGTATTTTTATGTTTGACAAGTGGAAATACTTATTTTATAATACTTTATATTGTTTGCCCTTTTTTCTTCCTTTGCTTCATTCTGGTTGCCTAACTACCAGGTGGTTTTAAATATAATTTAACCATCTTCATACAAGGCAACAACAAATTTTTCAAAATGGTAGAAATTTTTCAAAAAACTACATATATACAGTATGTGAAGCTCCTGTACTTCCAGTTAAATTATAACTGTTAACTAAAAATTAAATAATAATGAAAATTTTCATATTAAAACTAAAATTGTTTTTAATAATGATCCATCATAATGAATAATATTATTTAGATAAAAATCTCAAAATTCTTTTTTTCCATTTTATAAAATATTTCATTTAATGTATCATCAGAGGTGAAAGTAATTTCTGATGATGATACATGATGATCGAAACGCCCATTAAATGATAAAAATGTTTATTTTTATTAAATCTTTTTATCTTATAATAACCTAATTCGTAAAATTAAGTCTATATTTTAAGAAAAAAAAGACAAATGGTTGATTTTTTTCTTTTCCACTGTTAGTTTTACTAATATGACGTATTTACAGTAATTATTTGGTTACATAAATATATTTAATTGACTCAAAAATTAAAAAAAAATCTTGTTTACCAATATTAAAGTCATAAGGTTTGTTGCTTTTAAAATAAAGTTGATTGAATGTATATATGGAGAATATCGGTTTCGTGCGGTATCACGACTCGCGGTAGATTCCTGTGGCTCGTTCTCCTTAGTATCGTTCCTCTTTCTCTCCGTTTTCCAATATCGGCTAATCCCCGCTGGAAAGAGAGAGAGAGAGAGAGAAGAAAAGAGAAAGGGTAGAAATTCTGACGAGCAGAAATCTGTTCACCACTGTATGTGGGGGTGTTCGGGGTTGCCATCCCATTGGGAATGGGAACGAGAAGCTTAAGTGTATGACGCTCGAATTAGCGCATTGAACAAACTTCTACCCAGAGCGGTGTTGCCAATTCGCGTATATATATATATATATCTCACCGTGGAGAAAGTGTAGCAAATTACATAAAGAGTTTTAGGATGAGAGAGTTTGGGGCGAATGAAATCTGCTTTTAAGAATCAAATAAAATATTGAAGCGATATATTTTCGAGGAACGATCATATCTTCCAATTTAAATTCATATATATTAATAGATCTTTTATACGAGTAAACGAACGGGAAAAGTAAGTTTATATATAACTGGTATTTACCGCACGTCGACATTAATATTCTCTACCTTCACATTGAGAAAATGCTCATTTACTGAAAAATAATTAAATGAATAGAATAGGAAATGTTTTTGAGAATGAAGTAATTAATTAAATCAATTTTTATAGGGGGATTTTGAGTTAAGTCTTTATTAAAGATGACAAATTAATATTTAAATACTGCGCCTTCGCGAATATCCGGCAACATTTTCTTTGGAAACCTTACTTATAGTTTGTTGTTAAATTATTGTTTTGCTGGATTTTATTAAGTAAAATACAGTAGAAGGGGTGAGGAAAAAAAATGGAAGTCATTTGTGTTTTTTTTTTTTTAAACATTCACACTTTTTTCTCATTCACACTCACATTCACACAGTCTTTTCGGCTACTCAGGCCATATAAGACTTTGACGATAACCGTTATATATGATAATATCTATTGTGAGTCCAGGCATTTCTATTTAAGCCATTTGGTATCCAAATGGTCAAATGTGTTTAGAATTTTACAAATAGAACAAAGAGAATCGAAATTTTAAAAGAAATGGAACAAAATTTTTCTTTATTTTGTAAATAAAAATTCGACTAAATAATACACACACTACTCTTAATAATAATAAAAGCATTTAAAAAGAACACAGCTACATAATCCTGGCTAATAAATTACATTCTCTTCTTGGGATTTCACAGTTGTTATCACTAATAAAAGAATTTGAATTGGTTTAACTGTGGTTTATTTGTAATAATTACATAGATCGTTTCGGCCGTTCGTTCTGTGGCCTTCTTCAGATACAATTCAGTTAAGATTACAAAAGTTATTACATCTGTGACAAACTCTTCTCAATTCAAATAAGATTATATCCAGCTCAAGCAAAATTTCATCAATTCTCGAAGGTTTACTTTGAAGCTTTGCAGGGTGTACGTGCAGATCTTTTAATAATTTTAAACAATTATTTTACAGAATTGTTTAAAAAGAAATTATTAAAAAATCTGCACCTACGCCCTGCAAAGCTTTAAAGTAAACCTTCAAGAATTGATCAAATAAGATTATCACAGATGTAATAACTTTTGTAATTTTAACTGAATCGTATCTGAAGAAGGCCACAGAACAAGTGGCCGAAACGTTGTAATTTTTACAAATAAACCACAGTCAAATTCTTTTATTAATACATTTTTTCTTTCTCGCCGTCCAATTAACCAAATATCTTCATTATTTTTTTACTTCCCTGTGAAGGGAAAAATAAAACGTCAAATTGGTGCAGAATTTTTTTCATTTTCCATCAAAATCAAAAAGTATCTATCTAATATCTTCTCTTATTAGGAGAATTTTTAAATTAAAAATTGATAAGATTTTATTTTCCTGCATTATCACATCTTTCAAAAAATAATCTAAATAAGAACACAATAAGCCCTCGGGCCTCTGTGTAGAGGTTAGCGTGCTGGCCATTTGTCCAAGGGTCGCGGGTTCGCATCCCGTCCCAGGCGACAATTTATTTCAATTAAATTGGCTACTAATCCAAGTGAAATTAATAGAGACGGGATCTAAACGGCCGAAAAAGACCTTAATGAAATAAAAAAAAAGAACACAATAAAATGAAAAGAACTTCACCCTGCAATGTTTCTTTTATTACTGAACTTTTTTTTAACATGTATCTATTAATACATAAATACATAAACATACAGAGATAATTTTGATAAATATGCATATGTAATTTATTCATTTATTCCATGCAAGTTTTTTTTTTAAATAATAGATAATATATTAGTTCTTATTTCATCTATATAAAAAAAAAAATCTGGTCGCAAAATTTTTTTATCTTTTATTCCATTCATAATTTTCTCTTTTAGTTTGCTAAATACGGAATATAATTAGGCCTACTAAGGATATCCGTTTATCTTACAATGAAATGCATTTTCTAATTTAGATTTTGAAATCAAATGAAAATACAATAAATTGACATCATTTTTGCCTTTAATTAGAAAACTTTTCACTTCATATTTAACTATCTTGTAAGCAAGTTTTTGAATTAAATAAATGCATACAGAATATATCAAATTTATATTATATCCTAATGACTTAAAAAAAACTCGTAATTTTTCCTTAATTACCGTTCTTGTAAAAGGGAAAAAAACAAATTGAACTTTATTAAATAAGGAATCATATATTAAATGGGGGGACTCTAAATGGCCTCCGATACCGAAAAAGACATTAAAAAAATAACATTTGGTTTTAACTTGAATTAAATTAAATTAAAGACAAATGGCTAGGCAATTTTTTATTGGTAACGGTTATAGTAACCTTACCTGTAGTACCTTTCCAGTAGTACTTGGCTCCTTTAGTCTAAATTTCTAAACACTTGCCTTGGAAGTATTATTTCTCCTAGTTCTTAAAAATCATATTTATGAAAAAGACAGAAAAAAATTAAATTTAAATAACCCTCTCTTCATTTTTATATCTTAATAAATTTGCAAATTATTTATAGCTATAGCATAGGTACATTTATTAAATTTTTAAGAGATTCAAAAATAAAGAAAAAACCTCAAAAAACTCAAAATGTCTCTATCTCCAATTTATAATTTGAAAATCTCAAGATCTAATTGGTTATGTTAGACCTTTTGACATCCGGAAAACCCTTCATGATTTCAAACATAAATTATAATAAGCCATTAGAAGCAACCTTCGTGGTGCGGAATAGGATTAGGGTGGCTCCAAGCTATTAATAAAAGCTGTCTCAATCCAAGTTGTTACGAGACGAGAGCTACGGGCTACGGTTAATGATTTCAGCCAGAGGCAAAATTGCACGACTACTTTTATAATAATAATTAATTAATCAATAACATATCAATTAAAACATCTAATAAAATCAATCAGGCGTGGAAGTTTTGTATGTGTATTTTATAATTAGTGGAAAAATGTAGAAAGATTTTTTGTGTCCATGCAAGAATTATTTTTTTTAACCATAAGTAAATAATTTATTTTTTAACTTCATAAATCGGAAAAATAAAAAGATTCGCCTGCGTATATGAAACCCAAAAACACCCTTGCCTTTATGGTTGCGGTTTTTAAGGCGTTGCCATCAGAATGCTCGCTATCTATTAAAACAAAATGGATTCTAATTCAATTTTTCGGCAAATTTAATAATAAACATTGAATATTATTATAAATATATCTTATTAAATAATGCACTTTCTCTCTATATATTACATATATAGGTAAGAAAGTAAAAACGACGAAAAAATTCGATTTATATTTCAAGTTTAAATATCTCAATACCTATTCATCAGATCAAAAAACGAAAGTTACTTTTCATAACTAATTTTATGCTCTAAATGAATTTAAAATAAAAACAGGAAAATTTTTTCAAACGAACAGACAGAATTATAAATTACTTTTTGATAAATTACAGTCACTTTTAGTCAATTGTTGGTTGATTTAGAATTGCACTTGTCATATTTTTGTCACGTTTGAACGAATCTCTTGTCATCTAGGGCAGAATGTAATTTACAAAAGAATCCCTCAGCTATATTATAATCCAAATAAAAAAAAAAATCTCTTTGATGTAAATACATTGTGTTAAGATATTTCATCTATTGAAATAATTATAGCCCATTTGTATATGAATGCCATTTGCAATTTTAGATTAATCAATTGTTAAGGCGGCTACATAACTACAAACTTGACAATCATGCATGTGCCATCTTTTTGTACAAGCTTGAACAAATTTCCTTCGGCACCACACGGCACAAGCATACTTGTGCAAGAATCAGCTTATGCCGAAAATTAACCTCGGAAGGTTATTTATTCAGAAATAACAAGAATATACTCACTTGCTTTAAACAGAGACATACCTGGTATAACAGAGAAATATTTTAAATA
>JAKCPI010029834.1:0-29526 GCA_023213315.1 Euborellia annulipes | reverse complement strand
CTAATTTCTTATATAATTTGTTTGTGTAAGAATAATATAAATATGGATTTATTTTTGAAAAAAAAAACGGGTGTAGGCGTGGAGAAATGATATTTTTTCTTCTTTTCTTAGCACAAGTGAATTAATTATAAAATAATCCGAATAGCGGAATAAATCAGACAGACGAGGGTGGCAAGAGAGAGAAATGTAGAGCCCGGAAACGATCCCCGGTCTAATCCCCCCAGATGTTTTGGCAGCGACGACAGCCGGCTTTGATTTAGTTGGCGCCAACACCAACACTCCCCACAACAACATCGAACTGAGAGAGCGAGAGAAAACCCTTTCGAACAGTTAACGAGCTTGAAGGGAGGACGAAACGTGCTAACGAAATCTCCTCCTGGAGGGCCCAAGACTCGTTAGCCAGGCCAAAGAAATATATCAGCTCAATCAAGAGTGGCGGCGGCGGCGGGAGGTGAAAATAATAACACCAATAATGAATACCACCCTGCAAAAAAAAAGACTTCCGATGATGAAATGAACTAAAAAAAAAAAAAAACAAGTTCAATAATTACTGAGAGAGGCAAGTGGAATTTTTTGCCGCAAATAAGTCAATATTATTGAAATCTTTAAGATAAGAAATAAATATACGAGATGAGCTTGTGGAGGGAAAATCGCGGTGGACGGACTACCTTCTCTTCATCCAGACCAACTCCCCAGATCTATTTAGACCCCGTTTACTTAATTAATGGGTAAATTAGAAAAATTTTAGCCTGGGTCAAATCACGCACCGATGGTGATCGGCGAACGATCCCCGGGCTGATTGCTCGGGATCACCAATCCGAGTTTTCGCCGCGCTTGGCATTACTTAACAGCAAGATTATACCAAAGAACGGATATATCTAACAATAATGATGGTGATTTATTGTTAAAATTTATTATTGACCCCTTGGACCTCCCTCGGCTGGCTCGGGCCCGCCTTTTTTTAATTATGAAAAAAAAATTATCATTACTATATTCCAATCAAGTGCCAGCTTGAGGATTTGTTTACATTCATAGAATACACAAATGCAATGAATACATAAATATTTCTCTATACATTTCCTATGGGAGAAATCGTAACTTTAGGAATTAATAACTCAAAAAGTTATAGGAATTTCGGGATGAAGAAAATTTTCCTGTAATCCCTAGAAGGTTCTCTTTAAGCATATAAAATTTCATTTCAAAATTTCAACGGGAAGTTGCCCAAATAAAGCATGACAGACAGACAGACGGATATTAGTGAATTATATAAATAGACTAGCCGCGTCACCCCTCCCACTGCCCTGCGGCTGACCCTCGCCTTTTCTTTTTTTTTTTAACACTCACACTTTTTTCTCATTTACACTCACATTCACACAGTATTTTCGGCAACTTAGGCCATTTAAGACTTTAAACGATACTTGTATGTTTGAATATATCTATTGGGGGTCCAGGCATTCTTATTTAAGCAATTTAGTATCCAAACGGCTTAAAATAAAATCATCAGACTGCCTGGGATCCGAACCCGCGACGTTCGGTATACGAGGTTAGCACGCTAGCCCCTACACCAAGCCCCAAGGGCTCGTCTTTTCTTAATTATGAAAAGAAAATTAATATTACTAAGCATTCCAATCCAGTGCCTGCTTGAGGATTTGTTTACATTCATAGAATACACAAATGCAATGAATACATAAATTATTTCTCTATACATTTCCTATGGGAGAAATCGTAACTTTAGGAATTAATAACTCAAAAAGTTATAGGAATTTCGAGACCCGAGTATTCTTCCTGGACTCTCCATAACGTCCTTTATAAGACTGCAAAATAACGTTTCAAAATTCACAACGGGAAGTTGGTCAAACAGAGCGTGACAGACGGACACTCCGCTATTATATATAGGCCTATAGATTAAAATATCAACACCAGTCTGTATATTCCAATTTTTATAGACTAGAATAGCCATTTTTTGTCTCTTGAAAATCCTATGAAATATTACACAAATAAAACAATAAATTGTATTTAAAGAAAATGGAGAAGAGAGCAAGCAACATTTTATAAGTGTGACATGTCAATCGGAGATGAAGATAAACACTTGAGAGAGAGAGAACATTATTTCGTGAATAAATAATGAGAACAATCCTAAAATACCATCTTGAGGTTTACACAAGCCACCAAATAAATACCAATAAACACTGAAACAAAGAGGCTGTCCCATTTAAGCGTGTTTATTTGCTTGTTCCTGCTTAAGAGATGATGTTTTTGGACTGTCCTCTTTATTTAGTTAACGAATAATATACTATTACGTTTGCTCAATACGTGTTTATCTACAAACACCTATATAGGAATAAAATTGAAAAAAGTTTACAAACAAATTGTGTAGAAAAAAATTTGAACTTCAAAGTATTTATTCACATAATATAGATCTGGCAACATCGCATTTAACAGCTGTTTATGTTGATCTTGCTATTGTATTTTATTTATAATATTACAATGAGTAATGCAAATCAGTTTAGACATAATGGGTGGGCGATTTGTGAGAAAAAATGTAAGTGAAAGCGTGAAATGCGTTTTATTTTATGCGACGTTGCCACTTTGGTCTGAGTCACGTGACTTACTTATTTTTTAATATGTCCGAATGACATTTTCATGGATTTTTTTTTATATATTTTTAAAAGCTTTGGTCAGAAAATTTTGGTTTTATTTTTTTAACGTTTTCTACGGAAGTTAATTGATAAATTGTAAGTTTTTTGTTTTTGTATCTATTGCAGAGGTTTAATAGGTTAAAAGCTGATTATTTAATATGTTATTAATCACTATCACATACGTATAAAATAAAATTTTGAAGCAGATCTGCCGAACGGTTATAGAGTAATTCATTTTTAAAAAATTGAAATTTAACATGCAGTCTATGGGGAATGTCGACGAAACGCACACATATCGAATTATATAGCCACCTCTGCAATAGATACAAAAACAAAAAACTTACATTTTACCAATTCACTTCCGACGAATACGTTAAACATAAAATCAAAAGTTTCTGCCGAAATCTCTTCAAGATATTTTAACAAGAAAGTCAAAAAAATTCTCCAAAATGACAGTCGCCAATATTTAAAAATGAGACTCAGACCCGTCTGGCAACGTCGCATAAAATAATACTCTTTTCTCGCTGTCAGTTACATTTTTTTTTCCCATTTTCCGATATTTTTTCTCGCAAATCGTCCATTGTGTTTAAACTGATTTGCATTAATCATTGTAATATATTAAATAAAATAAAATTGAAGGCTTTTAAGATTTAAAATAAACAGCTGATAAATGCAATGTTGCCAGTTCTATATTACGTGAAATACTGCTCAAGTCAAAAGTCATTCATTTATTATTTTTGGTAATTAAATTATTAACTTAATACAATTATAAACTATGATAGGTCACGACTAAATTATAATAAGGAATTTTGGCATTCAAATTTTTAATTTTATTAAAAAAAAAAAATTTAGATTCTATTATGACTTACGGGGTACTATCCGAACAACCTTAAGTCAATAGCAAAACATTTTCTTTTTTTTTTAAGATGAACACCTTTCTTACGACAACGGTATAAATAAACATAAAATCAAATCGTGAATAATCGATTACGACACAACGATTAAGAACCGTTTGAGTATGAAGATCGCGCGTTACCAGTAGTATAAAGTTTTTAATTAAAAATCAATAGCGTGGGTGGTCGGGCACTTAATAAATAATGAATGTTAAACACCTCAAGGGCTGTAAAGAAAAGTCATGTGCCATTTAATTGCATCTCGATATAAACTAAGAACTTTTTCAATGGTTTAAAAATAGTTTTAATTTTTCTATTCATTAGTATGAATAGAAAGAAAATACATAACAGAACAATTTCCTTATTTTTTTTTTTTTTTCTAGTTGAAATTCAAAGGAGTTATAGAAAATGTTATGAATTCATGGTTTGTTATTTATTCAAGATTCTATTTTCTATGCAAATTTCTATATATATATATAAAAAAGTAAAAAACATCACCCGACCTAAAAAAAAAAAACAACGTGTGAATGTATTTTACTTTTTCTTACCTAAATATATGTTAATATATATAAAGTGGATTCATGTCGAATATTCAATAACAGATTTTGATGGAACTACACGTTTTAAGGTCTCTAAAATTTTTGCAACATGGTCTGTCTGTGAACTAAATATCTCAAAAACGAAAAGAGCTACGAGGTTGAGATTTTATATTTATGTTAGGTACCCCCTTGAGACGTGACACAAAGCTTATGAACAAAAACGGTCAAAGAGTACTAGTACTTTACTGATGTACTTTTTCAGTTTTTTTCCGATTTTCTCAAAATCTGCTCCAACGATTTTTGATTTAAAATTCAAAAATCAATTATTTTTTAGATGCTCTTTAAAATGTATATTCTCATTTTGGCCTTGAAATCTTTTGAAGAATACTTTACTCTTGTACTTCTTCATAGGAAATCGTTGTATAAAAATATAAATATTTTCCCATGTTTATACCCCCTCCTCCGGGTTATTTGGGCGGTTTTTTATTTTTTTTATTTTATATTGTTTTCATAGGAAGTAAGAGTTTTTGTTTTTTTTTTGTAAATAAAAACCAGAGGGAATGGAAATATAATAATAATTTTCTTTTCAAATAAAAGAAAAAGGGGGGGGGGGGCGGAGGGGGGGGAGGGAGTGGAAGGGGGGGGGGGGGGGGACGGGGAGTGAAATTTTATTAAATCTTGAATTTTAAGGGGATTCAGGAGCGACGACTAAACGTACTTTTAAAAAAACTAACTAGACTATTATAAGGAATTTTTCATTGCGGTGATTTTTTTAAATGAATTAAATTCATAAGAGATTATTGGGACATCGAGCTATAATTTGTTTAATGACTTGTTAAAAAATTAACGTAATTAATTTTTTTGTTATCAAGCAAATACAAAAAAAACAATCTGTCCCAATAATCTTTAATTTTTTTTTTAATTTAAAAATGAATTTATTGTTATTAATAATCACATATTAATTAAGAAATTTTTAAAATAAGCTTAGATGATTTATTTAAAAATCAACTGTCAAATTAGTTCAGTATTCTTGCAATAGATGGCAGGCTAGTCTAGCAGCCGATATAGTATTAGCCTATATTTATATATTTTTATGCTTTTATAAAAGATACATAATATATAATAACATTTATAAAGTATTTATTGTTAAAAGATCAATGAAAAATCAACCAAATGCATTAAATATTATTAGCTACCATTCTGACATCTCTTGGCAAATTTTTGAATTACTTAATATTTGGGCATACTTTTAATGACACACAACGCCATCTTATCGGGAAAAACATGCGTAACACCTTCGATTACCGAAGGTACGTTCGTCACACAGAATTTTAATTATTGCCTTGATTCTAATACTTAAAATTAAAAAAGATATTTGCTCATCCCTTATATGTAATTTATAAATATCGATTTCTTTATCCGAAGCATTATTTCTGAATAAAATACTGAGAGAGAGTGGCGCGCCCATTAACACAACTTGCAAATCGAAATGACTTAACTTGGAAAAACACATGAATTTCAATTCGAGTTGAGAATTAAGATGAAATCCCTGGGATTATTGGATGTTCTATCTAGAGTTAGCAAATGAATATGTCAAGCACATCAATTTCAATAGAGAGAGAGAAAGCTTAGCTTCTCATTTTTCTTTTTAAAGGTATTAAAATAGTATAAAATCCGTTTATGATTATCAAGTAGTACGAGAGCTTTTTGATGTGATGGCAAATAATGTATTAAAACAAAAGTAATGAAAAAGAGCAATCAATATTCGATAAACAAAAAAACCTGTAAAAGAATGTATCGAACTCTAAACCAACTACTAAAGGGGCCCCCCCCCCCCCCCCCCCCCTTCCCCCCTCTCCCCCCCCCCCCCCCCCCCCATCATAAAAGTTTTTCACCAACCGTCCCCCCCCCCCCACCCCTCCCGCTAATATACAGAATAGTGCCAGATTAAATAATCGAGGCCAACATCCAAATCTTATAAAAATTAAATATAAAAGAGAAATGAAGGGCTGAGTGGAAGATAGTCATAAGCCACAATACATTAGTTAAAGTTGGACTCAAATCTGTAAAGCAGCCACTTAATTTATAATAACTTTCTTTATAAAAATGAACTCTTGCAAAAGATGGCAGGCTTGTCCTAACAGCCGGTATTATCAAATCACTTATAAGCCTATATTTCTATGCCGTTATAAATGATATATAATAAATAATAATATTCATAAACTATACATTATCAACGAAAATCAATCAAATACAAAAGAATAAATATAGCCCTGCCATCTGTTGTGTCAAGGGGGAAAAAAAATAAAAATAAAAAAAAAAAAAAAAAAAAAATAAAAAAAAAAAAAATAATAAAAAAAATTTTATAAAAAAAAAAAAAAAAAAAAGCAAAAAAAAAGATAATATAAAAAATAATAAAATAAATATTTTAATTTTTTATTTTTTTTTTGAAAAAAAAAAAAATACCCTTCCTTCCTCCAGAGAAAGAAGAAGGAAGGAGGGGGGAGGAGAGAACAACAACCAAACCAATTTTCTTTCTTTCTTTCTTTTTTTTTTTGTAATTTTTTTCTTGATTTGTGATATAAAATGAATGTTTTATGAAATTTCAAAAACCCCAAAATGGGTTTTTGGATTTAAAAAAGGGCCAAAAAAAGGGATTTAGAGGAAAAAAGGGCCCCAACACCCCAACCCCCCCAAAAAAGGGAATAGAGGCCCCCACCAACCCCTTATTTTTTTTTGAAGATTTTGAAAAAAGTACACATCACATTTTTCCCCAAATTTTAACGCAAAAATTAAAAAAAGGCAAATAGGGCAAAATCCGAGCCCTAATTTATAAAACATACAGTAAAGAATGGAACATTAATTCGCCCTAGTTTATAGTTTATAACCGAAACTCTTCAAACTACGCCGAAAAATCAGCGTAGTTTGAGGAGTTTCGGTCTACAATTTCTCTTGGCATCACTCATTAAGCTTCAATCAATATAGTTTATAACTTCACCGGGGAAAAATTTCAGGGTGAATACAGTTTTATTTATCAAAAAAAAAAAAAAAAAAAATTAGACTATGAATAGGTCCATATAGTATTCAAATAAAATATATTATTAAAAAAAAAGTCAAAAATAAATTTCGTATTTTTTTTTAAATTAACCGCCAAATAGTTGAGCTTTCTTGCAAAAGATGGCAGGCTTGTCAGACAGCCTGCATTATCAGATCACTTATAAGCCTATATTTATATGCTGTTATAAATAATATACTGTATAATAATATTTATCAACTATTCATTAGCCCCCGAGCTTGGCGTAGTAGGTAGCGTGCTTACCTCCTATGCCAAAAGTCGCACAGTGGTCCCATTCGCTTCAAAAGCGGTCATAGGCCTATATCTTTTTTATTACTTGGTACTTTTTGATGAAAATATTTATATATATGTGTTTAAGTATGCCCTTTAAGAATATGTTATTAGATTTAATAATTCTAGTTAAGGAGAAGCGTTAAAAAATAATTCACTGTAAAAACTGAATTTGAAGCGAATTTTTTCTCCTTTATTAATCAATAAATCTTTTATTACATGGTATTTTTTAATAAAAATTTGCACACATGTTTTTTTAATGTTCTTTAACAAAATTAAATAAGAAAAAAATAAATAAATAAGAAAAAAAAATTTTTCACGCGAATTTTTTTTTTTTTAATAAAATAAATTTTTAGCTTATTTTCTCTTCTTTATTAATCAATGAGTTTATAAATACATTATATTTTTTAATAAAGAAATTTGGACACATGTAGTTTTGAATGTTTTTAAGGAAAAGAAAAATAAAAAAGTTTTTTTTTAAGCGATTTTTTTTTTCTTTTTTTTATATTTGATATAATTACTATTTTGAACGGTAGAATTTTTAAATATAAATCACGTTTTTTTAATGTCATTTAAGAAAAAATCTGGTGTGAATGGTCGTAGAGCACACAACTTTCTCTTATCTTTGATAATTGGAAGTTGTGTTCTGTACTTACTACATCTGATTTTTTGCTTCTTTATCTATGAAATATAAGAGTAAAGTGTGCTTCAAAGAATTTCGGGGGACAAAATGAGAATATACATTTTAAAGAGCATCTAAAAAATAATTAATTTTTGAATTTGAATCATAATCATTGGAGCGAATTTTGAGAAAATCGAAAAAAACTAAAAAAGTACATCAGTAAAATACTAGTACTTTTGTTCCGATTTTGTTTCAGGTCTTTAAATATTTTTTAAGCAAAAATGTATAAATTTATAAACAATGAAGAGTGGGTTTTCCTGAGCGAAGTCAGGAAAATGAAAAACACCTCTCTGCTGGATAAAACGCTTCAATTGCACCTATAATCGAATAGCAAACAACTTAAAATTTATTTAAAATGATATATTTTAATCATATTTGCTTTTATTTTGATAAAATAGAATTAACTTGTGGTATAAATGAAGAGAAAGCCTATTGAAAATGCGCGCGCTCCGACTTTAACGGCCTCTAACTCCCAAATAGGCAAAAATTGGCAAAAGATGACTATTGGACCATTTTCCTTAGCTCTTTGGCTATCTTCTGGTATATTCCAATTTTTAAAATAATTTAAAACTATCAATGAAAAAAAAATGATTTAAAAAATTTTTGGAGGATTTTTTATTTTTTATAAAGCGCCTTAAAAACAATATAATTTAATAAGGAAAGTAAAAACAAAAAAATTATTTTGAAACTAGAGAAATTGCTGAATAATTTGGAAAAAAAAATTATTTGATTTGGACAATTATTTCCCCTCGAAAAAAATTCTTGATTTCATGCAAAAAAGCGCATAAAATTCACTGTTGAGATTTGGTCAACTTTGAGGACCTATAACTCGGCAATGGCTGAGTTGTTTTGAAAAATAAATACAGTTTTGAAACCAGCAAACATTCTAGTTTGTTACCCTAGAACGTTTTTCAATTAGGTTGACTTTCGTTTTTTTTTTTTCGCGTGGCCACTTTTGAAGCGAAAGGAACCACTGTGCGTCGCGGGTTCGGACCCCAGGCAGTCCGAGGATTTTATTTAAGGCATTTGGATACCAAATGGCTTAAATAGAAATACCTGGACCCCCAATAGATATTATCATATATAACGGGTATCGTAAAAGTCTTAAATGGCTTGAGTTGCCGAAAAGACTGTGTGAATGTGTGTGTGAGTGTGAGTGTGAATGAGAAAAAAAAGTGTGAATGTTTAAAAATAAACTATTTATTATTAAAAGATCAAAGAAAATCAAACAAATTTGAAAGTTAGCTCTACTATCCTGCCATCTGTTGGCAAATTTTCGTAATATTTGGACTTTTTGGTTAAATTTTTAAGAACCCTAACGCCATCTTATCGGCAAAAACATGCGAACAGCTCGAGCCTTAATAGAAATCTGAGATGATAAAAACTTGACGTTCGAACTTTGACGTTAATATAATAATTTTTTTTTTCTTTAACTGTGTAAGTTAATCTTAGAAAATTGCGTTTCTAAAACGATTATCTAACAACAAAATAGCCAATTGGATATCGATTTCGTCGTTTCCCTCAGCGACCACAAAACGATCTGGAATCCATTCTAAATAGGCTTTACGTTAAATACATATTTCGTTTTTACTGGCTAAATAATTTCCACCACATAATTAAGGAGTAGGTATTTCTGGCTTTCGTTTTTTGTTTTTGCCTTACGGCTCACGTGACTTGAGGCTCCCCTTTTAGGCACACGAACAGCCAGAAGACTTTTTTTTTATCTTTCTTTTCTTAATAGCTTTTTATCAATGCTTGTGTTTTCTTTTCCTTATCTCCCTTCTTCTCTTTTAACGATATTAAAACATTTTCATTAAAGGTGTAATATTTATATATACTTCAGAGCTCACTCAGTAAACAGATTAGCTAAATTAAATAATAAACTGATGAGGGATTGTGGAGAGCTTGCTTACTGTATATGCTACCAGAACAAAAAAGAAATATTTTCCCTACTTTTTAAACACTCTTATCTCGTTGTCTAATGAAATTGAATAAATATTCATTGGAAAAATAAAATTCTATTGAAGAAATTTACTTAATACAAGCCGTCTAAGTACACCCTGGACCCCATCAGCTGGCTCGTGCCCGCCTGCAGCGGACCCACAGCTTTTTTTTAAATTTAAGTTTTTTTCGGCATCGAAGGCCATTTAGACTCCTCTATTGGTAGCCAATCCAATTGAAATAAATTTTTATCGCATGAGACGGGATTTTGAACCCTTGACCTTTGGTACCACAGGTCAAAGGGTTTCAGTTCTTAATTATGAATTATTCCAATCCAGTGCCTGCTTCAGACATTCATAGAATACATAAATAAGCAAAGAATATATAAATGTTTCCTTATACATTTCCTATGGGAGAAATCGTAATTTCAGCAATTAATAACTCAAAAAGTTATAAGAATTTCAGGCTAAAAATAAATTTTCCTTGCCTAAATATGTTTATATATACTGTATATTGGAGAAATTATGTAAATATTTTGATTGAAATACACGTTTTGCAACTCCCTCAGTTTATAAAATGGTCTGTGTTCAAACTAAGGGAGAAAGAAGTGAGCTACGAGATTGAAATTTTATATTGAGTGGTAGGGCACTCTGAGTGCAAATCGGAGGATCCATCCGTGGTTCGACTCCCGGCGGCACACCCTTATTTTTTCGGATATATGAATAATAAATATTTAATAATAATTTTCTTTTCTTAACTAACAATAAGAAAAGGCGAGGGTCCGCCGCAGGGGGGCGGCGCGGCTAGTGCTTATGAATTTTACATCTTGAATTCTAATATATACTAAATATATACCGTCACAAAACAGCTCGTGGCGCAAGCACAGAACACAACTTTCAATAACCAAAGATAAGAGAAAGTTGAGTGCTGTGCGACCAATCACACCAGATTTTTTGTTTTAGTGATACATTGCATTTTGTCAGAGGTGGCATCTTATGATGATACAATCAATTCACTTGTAGTAACATATCATAACCATAATTTTTCTTTGTGTTTTTGATCGCCATCTGAATATGTTCTCATCAATGTTATAAAAAAGCTTATTCAAACAGATGGTGGTGTTCAAATTCAATAGAACTATATACACATACAATCATTTGACATGTGTTATGGCTATAATATACCCATTCTTCATTCATTCATCAGTAGATATAGATAATGATAAATCTCTTGGGTATAATAGAATGTCAAAGTATATCTATGTTGACTCCATCATATTAATATATTTTTAATAAAATTCTTTCATATGATTAATTTCTAAGTAAATTTAACACAAATCCATATCATTTTAATAAATAATTACAATTTAAATAAAACAAGTTGATTTTCATATCGATCAACATAATCTCGATATGTTTTGTTGGATATTAATTACAAATTTTGTTTTTATAAGAATTTCCAATAAAACAGACAGATAAAAACTGAAAAGGAAAGATTATTTTAAAATTTTAGAAATTTGACTTTAATAAAAAGTTTTTGACATTTTTGCCTTTGTTTTATTTAAATTGTAATTATTTATTAAAATGATATACAGTAGATTTGTGTTAAATTTACTTAGAAATGTATAGGCCAAAGTTATTTCATATTAAATATTTAATAAATTAGAGTACGAAGGCAGGTCAATAAGTCCGTGACTTTTTGAATTTCCCGAAATGGCAACACTGCTCCTGTCAGCAGGTAACTATCAGCTGACTCCTGTCGAAATTTCAACCAGCTGGGTCTTTTAGTTTTTGTTTGACATCCATTAATACTACCTCGTGATTTGAGAAGAAAATGGAAAAAAGTGAATTTCGTGTGGAATCCATGAAATGGGATACGAATTGCTCCCTCATCCGCCCTATTCTCCGGATTTAGCCCCGAGTGACTATTTCTTGTTTCTTGTTGCTCGGCGGAAAGAGATTTGACTCCAACGATGATTTTGATGTCCTCGACAAATCTTATTTTTTGGAAGGGATTAAAAAATTGGAGAAAAGTTGGACAAAGTGTATAGAGCTCAAAGGAGACTACGTTGAAAAATAAAATAATTTTTTTATCCAAACACCTGTGTTTCATTCAAAAAGTCACGGATTTATTGGCCTGCCCTCGTTTCATTAAGGTAGATTATAGTGGGAAAAACAACCCATATTTGATTTTTTTTTTGACGACTCATAAGAAGAGAATGACAATTGAACCAGAAATAAATTTACTGAAAAATAAGCAACGGATAAGTTAAATTTAGATAAATCGAAAAATCCATTAGTTGGTCATTTAGCCTTGCCTACCTTCCAGGAACTAATCCCTTTAACCCTTTAACCCGCGGCGCCACAGGGCGCCACGACTGTTCTCTTAGGGGGCCGTGAACATTTTTTAAATATTGCAAAAAATCGCCTTTAATTTTCGCTATTAGTTGAAAAATTTAAGTCAGGAGTTTTAATTTTTTATTAAATAAAATTGCAAACATAAGAGGTATAGATATATCAGTGCGGTGATTTGACACGGGGCGCCACGAAAAAATTCTGATATATTAAGGGCGCCGGTAGTATTTATTTTTATATTGTTTAAGGTCTTTTTTTGGCATCTAAGGCCATTTAGACTCCCTCTAGCCAATTTATTTGGAATAAAAAAATTTTCGCTTAGGACGGAAACCGACCCCAGGCACGTGAAGCATTTTTAAAGTCAAAAGAAACAATACTAAGAAAAACAACTGTGCTCTTTCATTTATTTACTAGAACGAACGTTTCGGTCCTGTTTTGAGATCATCATTAGGGTCTTAATTTGAAATTAAATTAAAATTATCAAAATCACAATTCATATTTATTAACCACTAGAGCAGCTATTCTCAACCGCTGGTCCGGCGGACCAAAAAGTGGTCCGAAGACAATTTTATTTATTTAATAAAAGTGAACCCAGTTGCCAAAAAGGGTAAAAAAAAATTGTATTGTTTATTTTTACATAAATGTCTATTTTCTTATTTGTTGTTGTGTTTTTTTGTTTGCGTGTTGTGTTGTTTTGTTGTTAAAAAAACATCACTGGATTTATTTTACAAATTTTACTGGTCCACGGGCTAAAAAAGGTTGAGAAACGCTGCACTAGAGCACTCGGCTATGACTAAAAATTGTATTTTTTTTATCAATGATGCACAAATCTAAAATATTTTACTTAACAACAGTAGAATGACAGAAACGAATGCTGTTTATTTTTTTTTATTTGTAGAAAATCAATAAACAGGGGATGATGCACAAGAAATAGGGTAGTAGTGTACAGTTGGGGTTTGGGGTTGGGGACGGAAGTGGTTCGACGGACACGGCTGGCTGGCTGCATTCAAATTGAGGGCCGCATCGGGCGGGCACTAGTCCATGGAACATGGAACATGGCCACATTGCTGGGATCGATACTGCCCCTGGGCTTTTCTGCAGAACCCACATGCCATTTTATTCGCTATGATTTGAGAGCAGCATTTATTTCAGGATGATGCGGGCGCTGCTGCTGCATCTTGCAGGCATTATTTAGAAGGAGCAATGACACACACACGAATATAATTTTGTTACCAATCAAAGAAATCATTCATTCCTTGTGACGTAAAGACTATAAATAATCGAACGAAGAGGCATTTGAACTCATATTTTGCGTTTGTTTTCCACTAACGAGTGATTATTCACTAAAACTACACTGCATGTCAATGAAAACCTGTTCTAAGCTACCTTAATGATACTCTAATTTAAGAAACATTTAATATGAAATAGATTTCTAAGTAAATTTAACACAAATCCATATCATTTTAATACAATTTAATACAATTTAAATAAAATAAGGAAAAATATGTCGATTTTCAATTTGAGGGACAAATAAAGATAATCTCGATATATTTTGTTGGATTTTAATCAAAAATTTTGTTTTTATAAGAATTTCCAATAAAATAGACAGAAAAAGACTGAAATGGAAAGATTATTTTAATATTTTAGTCATTTTGTGTTAATAAAAAAAATTTCGACATTTTTGTCTTTGTTTTATTTAAATTGTATTAAATTGATTTAAATGATTTGTATTAATAGATGGATAATAATAGGCAGGAGCAGCCAATAAATAGACTCTGTATGCAGGTTCAATCATCGGAGACGTTTCGGTTTCTTTTATTTAAGAACCATCTTCAGTCCGTAGAATGGAATATAATTGCACAGATTTTTTTTTAAAGTCATTTCGGCTGTAGAGGCCACTTGACTTATATAAATATTTATTATTTTATTTAAATACATGTATAGATGGCTTCCGGCTGGCGTTCAATGGTCTTGTTTTTCGGCGGTCACCTATCCCGATTTTCAGTACCACTTGGCGTTGCTTAACAATAATGATCTTGATGGCTGTTGTTCTTTCTTCTTGCCAGGCCCGCCGGCTTCACAGAGTTAGTCAGTGTTAGCATTTGGCATATACATTGTTGTTTCGTCATCAACATTACAAATGTATATTCCAAGGTCAAAAATATTTTACGATGGTTACACTGCATAGTAAAATACTTACTACTCGTACTTGTAACAAAATTTGTATCTTTTTTTTACAACAAGGGAAATGCATAGCCCTCATAACACCGATTTGAACGAAAATTTTTTTAGGTGTAGTACTTGATGAAAAACAAATTCTGTTAAAGCGAGAAAACGCGCTTCTCAATTATATAATATTAAAAAATATTCTGAAACAAAAAAAAAAATAAATTACACAAAAAAAAAAAAAAAATAGTTGAACAAGGCGAGATTTGAACTCGGGATTTCTTGTTTACAAAGAATGAACGCTACCGATCTACCCATCGCGACCTTTGTTAATGTTATTCTTAGTAACGGCTTAAGGCATGCAGGCAAAATCTTTAACATTTTTTTTTTTAGACGAACCGTTGAGAAGCGCGTTCTCTTGCTTTAACAGAATTTGTTTTTCATCAAGTACTACACATAAAAAAATTTTCGTTCAAATCGGTGTTATGAAGGCTATGCACTCCCCTTGTTGTAAAAAAAAAAAATAAAAATTTTGTTACAAGTACGCTAGAGTATTTATTCATTGCATAAACATGTATTTTAATATTGTATATTTTCATCCCGCAGCACACCTGTTTTTTTTTAAATATATTTTATACGTGTAATTATGTACAATAAATATTTTTTCTAAAACAGGCGCGCATTTCCCCCTTTCTTATTATTCCCTCCCCCAGAGGGCAGGTGTGCCATATTTGTTTTTCCTCCCCCTCCTTCTAATATCGGCTGTCTATTAAAATGCCAAATGTTTTAGGGTGGTAAAAAATAAAAGGTTATCTGAATTATGCTAAAAATTTTTCACCTCTTGTTTTAAAAATAAAATTTTATGATCATCTTTAAGATGAAAGTGATATTAATATTTAATATCATAAATGGGAATATAAGCTGAGAGGCGATGAAATTTTATCAGCTTTAATATATAAGAAAAATTATTATTGCTAAAGCCACCTTCAGCGGGCTTCGCTCCCTGGACCCCCATCAGCTAGCTCGGGCCCCCTGCGGCGGACCTTCGCCTTTTCTTAATTATCAAAAGATAATTATTACTACGTATTCCAATCAAGTGCCTGCTTGAGGATTTGTTTACGTTCACAGAATATATAAATATTTATCTATACATTTCATATGGGAGAAATCGTAACTTTACGAATTAATAACTCAAAAAATTTCGGGACTCGAGTATTTTTCCTAGACTCTCCATAACGTCCTCTATAAGACTGCAAAAATACGTTTCAAAATTCCAACAGGAAGTTGGTCAATCAGAGCGTGACAGACGGACAGACAAACGGACACTCTTCTATTATATATATTGATTATGGTATTGCACATTCAAATAGCCGAGTGCTCCAGTGGTTAATAAATATAAATATGAATTGTAATTTTTATAGTTTTTTAAATAAATAAATAAATAAATTTAGAGGCTTAGAGGCACCAGTCCTCGGTGGCTAGGTCCAACAAACACAATACAAATTTAAATACAATAACAAATACAACAAAACAAATTAAATAAATTAAATTAAACAAATTAAAAATTAAAATTTAAAAAAAATAAATTAAATTAAACTTAAGATCCTGATGATGATTTCAAAACAAGATCGAAAAGTAGGTTCTAGTAAAAATAAATTTGACTTAAAAGAGCACAGTTGTTTTCTTTATTTTGTGTTTTTTTTTACTCTAAAAATTCTTTCCTGGGGTGTCAGGTTCGCTTCCCGTCTCAAGCGAAAAATTTTTTATTCCAAATGAATTGGCTTGACAGGGTCTAAAGGGCCTTAGATGCTGAAAAAGACCTTAAATAATATAAGATTAAATACTTGAAAAATGTGAATGGGTCAAAGGGGTTGGTTCCTGGAATGTAGGCAAGTCAAATGACTAACAAATGGATTTTTCGAAATTGAACTAGTCTCTTTCAGTAAATTCAATTTGTCGACATTTTTTCTGAATCGTAAAAACTAACCTCATATACCAAACGTCGCGGGTTCGGACCCCAGGCAGTCCGATGATTTTATTTAAGCCAATTGGATACCAGATGGCTTAAATAAAAATGCCTGGACCCTAATATAAATAAAAATTCATAAATAACGGTTATCGTAAATGTCTTATATGGCCTGAGCTGCCGAAAAGACAGTGTGAATGTGTGTGTGAGTGTGAGTGTGAATGAGAAAAAAGTGTGAATCGTAAAAAAAAAAATCTGGATTGTTTTTCCCCACTAAAAATATTTTTTTTTTTTTTTTTTTAATTTGAGAGAATCCACCCTGCTTTGAGGTCCTTTTAGGGCTCGGCACCGCCCAAAAGCCCCTTCAGTGGCCAGCCACTCTTCATTAATTTCAGCACGTCTTCGCAACACACAAGGGGCACGATTTATAGCCCGAATCGTATATTATAAAAGAGTCAACTGCGACTTCTTGTTGCCACCCCCACCGAGCCTGTTTAATGCCAGAGAAATTCCTAAAGCGCTTTGCGGGGTTATAATTAGCCTCTTTTGAAAGGAACCTCTGACCAGGGAAGTGGATTTAATAAACACTAGCCAGCTGGTTCGGGCCCGCCTGCGGTGGACTTTCCTTAATCAAGTGCCGCAATTTTGCAGTCAACTCGTTTCAAGAAATTAATAATATGGATAAATATCTAACTTATTAAGAAAAATCTATATATACAGTGACGGATTGTCCGTCTATCAGTCTGTCTATCTTTATTTAATCCGAATCCCATCCCCTATCTCATGAAGAAAAAAAAAAAAAATTAATTATATAACAATTTTTATAATTTTTCATTTGAGAGATTTAATTATTTAAATTAATTTTAAATAGCTTTAATTTTTCATTTAGGTTTTAATTTCTCATAAGGCAAGAGAAGCCCTTGGGGCTTGGTGTAGGGGTTAGCGTGCTAACTTCGTATACCAAAAGTCGCGGATTCGGACCCCAGGCAGCCCGATGATTTTATTTATGCCATTTGGATACCAAATGGCTTAAATAAGAATGCCTGGATCCAGAATATATATCATAAATAATAACGGTTATCGTTTAAAGTCTTAAATGTTCTCAGTTGCCGAAAAGACTGTGTGAATGAGAAAAAAAGTGTGGTGTTTAAAAAAAAAAAAAAAGGCAAGAGAAAACTCAATACTTTCCAATGGGCAAATTCAAATAAATATCTGGAATATTTTGCGATTCCCCCTTTGAGAATTTGAGGACCCAAGTATTTTTCCTGGACTCTCCGTAACATCCTCTATAGAGGATATAGGAAAAAAATTTTGTTGTATTCACAATTGTGTAGGAAGCAAACTACATAAACAAAAACCACCCACATAGCTCGAATGTTGCAGCAATATTGCCAATCTTGTTCAATATTGACAATATTGCAGCAACATTGATGCAATATTTCTGCAATGTTGCAAAAAGGCGGACATAGGAATATTGCAACAATATTGCTGCAATATTCCTAGATTGGAATATTGCCGATATTTTGCAAGATTTGCAATATTGATGCAATATTTCTGCAATATTAATTGGTAATTTATGCAAGATTCGCAATATTTCTGCAATATTTTGTGCTGTGTGGGCAGTTACAAATGTATTGTAATTTTCGAAAGCTGTTTGAAAATTACAAATGTATTGTAATTTTCGCCCAAACTGCTTTCGAAGAAAATACAATTTTTACAATTACTATACAATGTATGTAAAATTACAATACACACTCTATCTTTCGAAGAACATTGTAATTTTAAAATGTTCTTTTTTGTTGTAAATATTTGAACGCATAAATTTGTAAATATAGTAGATAAATGCATGGTAGTTATTCTGTTTAAAAGGAAAATTTGGAAATTTAGTATTCTAAAAGACACTAAAATTAAGATTTTTTTTTTTTTTGACAGTGTTTTGACAAATTTCGATTCAAAATTACGGGAAGTTGGTCAAAAAGAGAGTGACAGACGGACAATCTTCTAAATGCCTATAAAAAGATTAAAATTAAAATACATACACAAATCACTTTGACTATTTGTTTATGCCATTCAAGTGACTGAATTAATTTCATCTTTAATCCTTTGTAGTTTTTATTCGAGTTTTAGTAAATAAATATAATATAAGAGGATAATATCCGTTTTTTAAGGGATTAGCCCATCTTCGAAAGGAGAGAGAAAAATCCTGTGCCTTTGTGTGCATGGAATAATGAGAGTTGGTTGGTCTGCTTGTGCCCGGGGAGTTGTAAAATAATTTCCTTGCGAGCTCTCAGTTGCTGTCTATGCAAATGGGGTCGATTCCCAGGGCTAAAGCTAAAATACGATAATTTCTAACTCGTTTTCCTCCTATTGGTTTGCATCTGTCAATTTAATGTAAATAAGGATATCGTGGACCATAAGAAGAGAAGCTTGATGACTATCAAGCGAAATAAATGCAATATCATTGGTGAGCATACGTAGTTTTTTAATTTTGTCTTTTCGGCCTTTTAGGGGTTTCAAAGTACATATTTATTTTAATCGATCTCGATAAGAGAAGTGGATGTCCTACCTAGGAAGAGTGGGTGTCAGCCTAACAGGATCGCCTCTATCCAATCCAAGAAAACGTTTCGACTGATGACATCTTCAGTTCTTATGAGAATATTAGCAAACTTAATGTATATACATCGATATGATAAGTTATTTACATATACAAAATTACATAAATACGTATGTAGATAAGGTGACGTATGCTCTTCAGTTGATATGGCCAAGTCTCAGAAGATGGCATTATCTATTTAAAGCCGAAACGTTTTCCTGTATTGGGATTTGCTTTGGATAGAACCTGTTTAGCTGACATCCTCTATTCCTACGTATTAATCATATTTATTTTACAAGATGTGGATTTTATAGCTGGATAATCGTTAATGTATAAAGAAAATAGCAGCTCATTTATTAGGCTATCTATGCTGACTTTTCGGTCTTGGTTAAGACCATCCTCAGAGCTCTATAAGAAATTAAAATTTCTCCGATAACATTGTAAAATTTCACAAATAATATATTATCAATTTATTGTGTTGTTAAGGATGGTGAGCATATAAAATTTCGTTTCAAAATTTTAACGGAAAGTTGCCCAAATAGACCGTGACAGACGGACATTATATATATTTAGATTTCTGTCTTTAATTAAAGAAAAAGTTGAAATTACGCTACTGCGAAGTACTAACAGGTCCACTAAAAATTCGTTATTACTTTTTATCCTTCCCATTTTTTTTTCAAACTAAATAACGAAAAAATCTGGTGTGACTGGCGCACAGCACACAACTTTCTCTTACCTTCGGTAATCGAAAATTGAGTACTGTGCTTGTCACATCGGATTTTTTGTGTCGACATATATTTAGTTCCCGACAGTACGGAACATATGAATTCAGATTGATGTAAAATTTATAAGTATGGGAAAATATTTATATTTTGTTACCATGGCAACCATTTCTCCTATCTTCCCTATGAAATACAAGAGTAAAGTGGTCTTCAAAAGATTACAATTGCAAAATGAGAATATACATTTTAAAGAGCATCTAAAAAATAATTGATTTTTGAATTTAAAAAAAAAAATCGTTGGAGCGAGTTGTGAGAAAATCGAAAAAAACTGAAAAAGTGCATCAGTAAAGTACTAGTACTCTTTGGCCGATTTTGATTAAAAGCTTATTTTCACGGTCCCGGGGGGTGTTTAACTTAAATATAAAATTTCAACCTCCTAGCTCAATTCCTTCATGCTTAAAATTGAACACAGACACACACACACACACACACACACCCACAGACAGACCATGTCGCGAAAACCACTTTTTTGGATTCAGGGGACCTCAAAACGTGAAGATCCATCAAAATCTCGACATCGAATTTTTGACATGATTTCTCTCTCTATATATATATTACATATATACATAGGTAAGAGAAAGTAATAATAGATAACTTCATCAAGAAGATTATTTATTTGTTATAAATTTGAAAATCAATTCATTTCGTAGAGTTGAGGGGGGGGGGGGCTGAATTCCCCCCCCCCTAGCCTGTATCAAATATAGAAAATGTTTCTCTCTTCTCGATTAGAAATTCCAAGTATTCTTTCGGTTAAATAAAAGTCCACCATATTGTTTAGTTCCACGCAATCTCACCTTTAATTTATCTTAAAAGGGGTTGGTAGGCCAGGCAGGCAGGCGATGCTGCTGCTGCTGTTCTTTTCCATATCCTAAATTTACGAAGATCATCTCCCTTCTTTTTCTATCTCTTTCTTTTACACATTCAAGCCTTTTGTGCCACTCTCATTTTATTTTCGTTTGGTTTGTAAAAGAGAGAGAGAAAAAAAAAAGAATTTTGTTTTCACACCGTGATTCCTTTTGAATGTTTGATAGAAACATACTTTAATTGAACTTTTTGACAATTAACCTCCAAAATAAACTTTATTAAGAGAGAAAAAAAATAAATGGATTATAGAAAAGTGGACCATATTATGCGTGAAGGAAACAAGCGCTATTATGAATTCACAACATTATTACTCTGCTCACTTTTTTTTGTATAAATGGCGCTTGGTTCTTTCGTGCATACACTGTAAAAAAAATTTTAATTTTAGTATGTTTTAGTATAGTAAATTTACAAATTTTCCTTGTAAATGATAACTACCATACATTTGTATACTAAATTTACAAATATATGCATTCAAAAAATTTTTACAACCAAAAAACCTTTTAAAATTACAATTCTCTTGGAAAATTAGAGTAAATATTGTAATTTTCCATACGATTTCTAATTTTACAATACAACCATTATAATTTTAGAACACGGTTTGTAATTTTAGAAAAGGGTTTGTAATTTTACAAAAAGGTTTCTAATTTTACAATACAAGGGTATAGTAATTTTCCTTTTAAGGCTGCCAACTGGCCGACTTTGTTTCGACTCTTTTTAGCTTTCTTAATAAAGACATTTTTGGCACTATAAGGATTTATTTAAGTTATAATAATACAAAAAATAATAATATTAAGATACTTTGTTTTTTTTATTTTATTATTTAGAAAAATAGTTACAGTGAGGCATACTTGAATGCCAAATAGCAGAGAAGATCATTAGTTAACAGGGATTCGATGGTCAAAGAACAGGCAGCAAGCTTCTACAAAAAGTCGTGTTCAAATCCTGGAGGAATTTTTCATAAATAAAAATATTTACTTCACTCCATTCAGGTAGAGCGTCCCCCTAAAGGCAAAACCATGGGTCCGCCAAATTTTTTTTCTTTTTCTAAATATTAGTAAAATTACAAACATTTGGATTGTAAAATTGCTAAATATTTGTAAAATTACCACACATTTGACTCGAAAATTGCTAAATATTAGTAAAATTACCACGCATTTGAAACGATTTTTGCAAAGAGTTTTGTAAAAATATAATTCAACTGTATAGTAAATTTAGTATCTATTGGTCTTGGAAATGCTACAACAAAAAAAGAAAACACGAAATTTTTTTCGTGTAACATTGCTAACTTCAGAAAAACTTATACCCAAGATAGCTAATTATATATGAAAAATCTAATTTCTTTTCAACTCGAAGGTTCTTGTTTATTAAATCGATTTCAGGTAAGTATACTAAAATTGAAAACAACCAGTAATAGTTTAAGTATTAATAAATTAATATTTAAGCCGTTATAAAAATACTTGATGTTTTTTTTTTTTTTTAAACCTTATTTGTATTTACAACTATACTTTGCATATAAACTCATAAAATTTATTATGTCATTAAATATATATATAAGTGGATTAAATAAAACATAAAGTAATATTTGCAAATATTTAAATTAACTCGTTAAGTGATTTTATATGTGAAATTAAATAAAGAAGTTTGGGAAATACCTGTATTCTATTTATATAACATTTGTATGTTAAGGATTTTGCTCTTTAGGATTTGAAAAGAGCCTGAGCTCTGAGGTTGTGATAAGGATTTCGGCCAAAATTGATAAATTAATAAAGGATATATTTTATAGATAGTGCCAACAGACGCATATATTCATTATATTAACATATTTCAATGTTTCGGAAATGAGAAAAAAATACAGATCTTAATCAAGCATGATTTCAAAATATTCAGATATCTCTTTTTTTAGCTTTTCACAACTAATTAAAATACTATGCATGTGTCCGGATGAATTTGGTATTTCAAATTAATTCCCCCCTACCTTTAAAGCGAATTCCTGAATGTAATATGCACCAGGAACGTACTACAGTATTTCGTTTTGCTTATCAAAAAAAAAATTGTGATATTTTAAACTGGTAACCGTTGGCTCTAGTTGAAACATTATGCTTTAATAGGAGAATTAAATCCAAGTATGATTAAAACATTGTGACAAAATTTACAGTTCAATTTTCTGCTAAAAATAAAAAAGAAAATTAAGAAATTATCAAATGAAAGTCATGTGAGAAAATTTAGATTTTTTTTTTTTTTTTTACTTACATACAGTCGTAAAAAAAATGAATCAACAAATCGATGCTTACCTGAAACAAAAGAGAAGAAATTTTATTAGTAAAGAACTTATTACCTTAAAAGGGGTTTTATTTTCAAATGAGAAAGGGCGGATCCATGGGAGTATTTCAGGGGGGGGGGGGGGGGATCTGGTGTGACAAGCACAGAACACAACTTTCTCCTTTCGGTAATTTAAAGTGGCATACTATACTTGTTTATCACATTTTCTGTGTCGAAATAAATTTGAACACACCCACCAACACAACATTTTAAGGGACCCATTTTTGAGTACATAAATTCCAGCAATATCCTTGACACGATCGCAATATTACATATACAGGAAAGAGAAAGTTAAAATATATAGTTATAGAGAAGGAAGATAATTAAAAATCTGGAGAAGAGGCCAATTTATTTGGACAATCTCCTCCAGTCAACGTTTCGGAGTCTAAGCGATTCCTTCTTTTAGGATCATGCGGGCTTAAAAATCAAATATGCCCTCAAGTTTGTCATAAGAAATTGAAAGGAAAGATAGGAGAAATTGTTGCTATGGTAAAATATAAATATTTTTAGAGTTGAACATTGTCGAACACCTTTTTTTATTCACATTTGTCATAATCTCACAGTTTCGATCCCTTCATACATATCTCTTCCGACTCCAGCTGATGCTTCCTATACTATATAAGATTATTTGTATGACAGGGACATCTTACTTTCATTGCATGAACAACTATGTTACGAACGTCTCCTGAATAAGTGTAAGGTGTTCCACGTGGTTTTTTCTTCCCACTCTAATCTCACATACCCACATACAACTTAATTTACATATATAATATTTTTGCATATTTATAAATTTTATGCCCTCGGGGCTTGGTGTAGAGGTTAGCGTGCTAACCTCAAATACCAAACGTCGCGGGTTCGGACCCCAGGCAGTCCGATGATTTTATTTAAGCCAATTGGATACCAAATGACTTAAATAAGAATGCCTGGACCCCATATATGTATATTAAATCAATAACGGTTATCGTAAATGTCTTATATGGCCTGAGTTGCCGAAAAGACAGTGTGAATGTGTGTGTGAGTGTGAGTGGAATAGAAAAAAAAGTGTGAATGTTTTATAAAAAAAAAAAAAAAAAAATTTACATATTTAATTCTAGTATATCAGCGGAAATTAAATATATCTCAACACAAGAAATCTGTGGTGACATGCATTACCTTCGGTAATCAAAAGTTGTGTGCTGTGCGCCAGTCACACCAGATTTTTTTTTTTGTTTGATATTAATACTACAAAACAGGCCTAATGAAAGTAGATGCCGTAATCAAAACATTAAAAGAAACCAAAATTAATAAAAACGAAAGGGGTAATGGACGTATTTTAAAGACTTAAAGGACAAGTATATATAATTTGGTGATTAATTGACCGATGTTTTAAATTTAGTCTACAAAGGATAGACTTTAAATTATTAATGTAGAAAGATCAATGACTCGATGAACGGTATTTATAATTAGCTTATCTCTGTTTGTGCAGACCAACAAAGAGAGCTGAGCTTATTCAAGTTTAATCGCCAAAATTGGAGATACAACCTAAAAGGAAGGGGGGGGGGGGGGGAGGGGGGAGTTATCAACTCTGATAACAACAGTTTTAAATTTTAATTTAGTTTAGAAATTTTTTATTTAAACTTTCTACCGTAGGCTCTAGTTGAAACATTATGTATATATGAAAGGTAAAATACACTAGGTTATGTGTTTCAAGTTTTTTTTATTAATTAAAATTAACACTTCATATGTATTTCGACATTCATAAGTGGTTTTGTAAAATGAATACATCATTTATCATGAGTGATGTATTCATTTTAGAAACTTCTGTATGTCGAAATACATATTAAGTGTTAATTTTAATTAATAAAAAACCTTGAAACACATAACCTAGTGTATTTTACCTTTCATTTATGATTTGATTTGATAATATTATTTCTAAAATATAAGGTTAATCAATGGTGTGACTGGTCCTACAGCACACAACTTTTTACCTTTCGGAAATTAAAAGTTGTGCACCGTGTTGCTCACACCAGATTTTTTTGTGTCGTATATATATGTATATTTAGTTTCCCATAGCACCTAGTTAATTAAAATTGATTCAAAATTTCCATAGACTCTGTGTATTTTAAATATTGACTGCTTGAAATTTTTTCAAAATTTTAATCTCATATTTGAATACTTTATACACAATAGAGAATCCTTAGAAGAATGGCAGGAGGTGGCAGCCAGGGAAGAGCGTCTCCAAAACAATGAAACTCCCAGATATTCGCGACGTTTCGGTCTAAATTTATTTGACCATTATCAGGCAATCAGGCTACAATAGATTTTTATTCATAATTAACATTATAAACAGTTAAAATTTAATATTACAATGGTTGTTTCTTTAATTTTTACTTTCTCTTACCTCTATATATATGTTAATATATAGAGAGAGAAAGTATTGGATTCATGTCAAAAATTCGATGTCGAGATTTTGATGGATCTTCACGTTTTGAGGTCCCCTGAATCCAAAAAAGTGGTTTTCGCGACATGGTCTGTCTGTGTGTGTGTGTGTGTGTCTGTCTGTGAACAAAATATCTCAAGAACGAAAAGAGCTAGGAAGTTGAAATTTTATATTTAAGTTAGGCACCCCCATGGGACGTGACACGAAGCTTTTGAACAAAATCGGCCCAAAAGTACTAGTACTTTACTGATGTACTTTTTCAGTTTTTTCGATTTTCTCAAAATTTGCTCCAACGATTTTTTTAAAATTCAAAAAATCAATTGTTTTTTAGATGCTCTTTAAAATGTATATTCTCATTTTGCGATTGAAATCTTCTGAAGACCACTTTACTCTTGTATTTCATAGGGAAGGATAGGAGAAATGGTTGCCATGGTAACAAAATATAAATATTTTTCCATACTTATAAATTTTACATCAAAAATTGAACTCTGCTTATAATAATTTAAATTTGAAATTTTACATCTTGAAAATCGAATGTACCCTACTGTCGGAAACTAAATACATCCCGACACAAAAAATCTGGTGTGACAAGCACAGTACACAACTTTCGATTACCGAAGGTAAGAGAAAGTTGTGTGCTGTGCGCCAGTCACATAAGATTTTTTACTTACAGTTGTCATATGTAAATTTATATAACTTAAATGACAAATGTAAATAAAAAAAAATAAAAAAATATCATTGTGTAGTTTGTGTGGTGTGTCATTATGAAACCACAATGCAAGTGAAACTTTTTTTCGGATCATAGATTGGAGCCAATTTAGAGAAAATAGAAAAAAACAGAAAAAGTAGGGATGGGGGGGGGGGTCCTAACGTTACTGTTTCTATGTAAAAACATCTCGATATATTTTGTAAAAAGTGAATTCAATGTGTCAATAAAAAAAGCATCCACAGAGATAGGTGTAATCAAGTCAATTTCGCAATCGCCCAAAATAATTAGATAAGTGAAAAAAAAAAAAAAAAATATTCTGCTCGCAACGCTAATACGAACGAATTCGATATCTATATAGAGAGTATACTAGAGTATATTGCGTGGTGGTTTAATAATGCAAACTTGATTTGCCAATACGACGAGAAACGGTGTTAAATTTATCAAATGTTTGTACAATTTACACTTTGTCTGGGTGGGTGGTTTGTTTATTCGATGGCACACCAGACGGTAATGAAATTTTTACAGAATCCCCATCTATATAATCAAAGGCAGAAAATATAGCAAAGGGAAAATAAACAATAAAAAATCTGGTGTGACTGGTCGTACAGCGATCGAAAGTTATGTTCTGTGCTTGACACTCCAGATTTTTTGTGTAGAGTTATATTTAGTTTCCACCGATCTATTAAAATTCAAGATGTAAACTAGCCGCGCCGCCCTCCTTCGGCGTCTATCCAGTGGGGCAAAGAATACATAGATATTTCTCTATACATTTCCTATGGGAGAAATCGAAACTTTAGGAATTAATAACTCAAAAAGTTGATAGGAATTTCGGGACCCGAGTATTTTTTCCTGGACTCTCACATAACGTCCTCTATAAGAGTGCAAAATTTCGTTTCAAAATTTCAACGGGAAGTTGGTCAAACAGAGCGTGACAGACGGACGGACACTCCGCAATTATATATATAATATATATATATATATATATATATAATAGATTTTATAAACATGGGTAAATATTTATATTTTTAATTGAGGTGTATAATGAGCAATTGAGGTGTTTAATGAGCTGATAATACAATTTATTAAGGTTCAGGAAATCCCAAATGAGCAACGCAGCTAGTTGTTTTTTTTTCAATTTTTATTTAAACATAAAGTGCCAGGGCCAACGTTTCGGCCACATATAGGACCATCATCAGGGCCAAGTCATTGTCAATTTAGTGAGTTTACTCACTCTCAGTCCATAATAAGACACTATATCTAACAATTTAGGAAGCATTGGATTTGTTGTATTATTAATAATTTCTTTAGCCAATATGACCAAGAGGATCAATAAATTGACAATGGCTTGGTCCTGATGATGGTCAATCCGAAACGTTGGCCCTGGCACTTTATGTTTAAATAAAAATTGAAAAAAAACAACTAGTTGCGTTGCTCATTTGGGATTTCCTGGACCTTAAATAAATATTTATATTTTGTTACAATGGCAACCATTTCTACTATCTTTCCTATAAAGTTCAAAAGTAAAGTGTGCTTCAAACAATTTTCAGAAAAATGAGAATAAACATTTTAAAGAGCATCTAAAAAATAAATGATTTTTGAATTTTAATCAAAATCGTTGGAGCGAATTTTGAGAAATCGAAAAAAAAAACATGAAAAAGTGCATCTGTAAAGTAATAATACACTGTAAAATTTTTTTGTAATTTTACAAATGTTTAGGAAGCAAATTTCATAAACAAAAACATACTAAATTTAGTAAGTCTTTGCAAAAACCATTTACAAATGTATTGTAATTTTTGGAAACCGTTTGAAAATTAGAGTGCAATTGTGTGGTAATTTTAGAATTCCTGAACTGCTTTCGAAAAAATACAATTTTTAACGAAAATTATTATACAATGTATGTAAAATTACAATACATACTCTATTTTTTGCAGAAAATTGTAATTTTAAAATGTTTTTATGTTGTAAACATTTGTAAATTTAGTAGATAAATGCATAGTAGGTATCATTTACAAGGGAAATTTGTAAATTTAGTAATCCAAAACACAGTAAAATTAAGATTTTTTTTTTTACAGTGTACTCTTTGTCCGATTTTGTTCAAGTTCTTGAGATATTTTGTTCACAGTCAGGCCATGTCGCGAAAACCACTTTTTGGATTCAGGGGGACCTCAAAACGTGAAGATCCATCAAAATCTCGACATCGAATTTTTTGACATGAATCCAATACTTTCTCTCTATATATATTAACATATATATAGAGGTAAGAGAAAGTAAAGTTTGTCCCAGATCATTTTTATTCTATTAATAAATTAACGTTATCATTTAGTTTAAAAAGAAGATAACCTATATATTTAGTTGACAATAAATTTGCCTCTTTCTCCCTTTTAATATTTGTGGTTGTCCAGGGACAAATGCTTTGCTTCCGGGAGAGATTTAATCCCAGAGAGAGGACGCAGACGCAAGCAACTTCTCCAGATTGCTCTCCAGCGACTCCAGCAGCCATTGATTATTTATAACACAAACACAAACACGCATCTCTTGCTATATATTAAAACTTGGCATCAACTCTTGTTATTAAATATACAAAAAAAAGGATACAATATATTGTTATAATAACAAAATTGTGAATTTTTAGAGACAATTTCTCGCTTAATTAGTTTAAAAAAAAAAGTTTCTCCAATCAGTGGGATAGATATTAAGTAGCAGAAGGATACATTGTACAGACAGAAGGATTTATGTGACCGAAAAACTATTTTTACTACTAATAGAGTTGCGATGTTTTGTCGAATGAGGAAAGCGAAGGCAGACAGACAGACAACAACAACAACATATGGCGAGTTTCAGGAAACATAATCCCTGATGAGAGGGACACTCACTCACTCAGGATGTTAAAATAAAAATGTCGTTCGCTACTGAGTCAGAACAAGAGCCCTAATTAAGGACTGATACTAAATTAAAAAAAAATCTGGTGTGACTGATCGCACAGCACACAACTTTCTCTTACCTTCGATAATCGAAAGTTGTGTTCTGTGCTTGTCACTCTATATTCTAGTGGCAAAGCCCGCATTTGGGGGATTATCGCTTAGCCAGTAGGCTGCACTCCCTGGACCCTAGTTGCTCGCCTTTGGCGGCTTACGCCACAGCCCTAATCCTATATCTGGGAAGCTGGGACTCAGAGCTACTAACTTCCTCTCTAATTTCCAAGCCAACTTCCCATTTTGAAGAAATTTGTTTACTACGTTACTCCCTGGTTAATGTACTGTTATGTGTACAAATAGATTTATTGAAAATTGAGGATTTCTCTAGAAAATATACAT
>JAKCPI010029832.1:0-19818 GCA_023213315.1 Euborellia annulipes | reverse complement strand
AAAAATATGTATTAAAATAACTAGAATTCGATTTACTTAGTTTATTTTGAAATTAATTTACTGGGAAGAATAAACTATCATTCAAGTGGAAAACATTGTTTACAGAGATGTTTTAATGCACATATGACACAAATGAAATATAAAGCTCAAGTTAATTTAATTAGTTAAGTTAAATTTAGTTTATGGTTAGATTTATTGAAAATTATTTTATAAAAAAAGATGAAAAGTATCATAATATAAAACATTTAAAAAAATACATTTTGTATTTTGCCTCCAGTTTGATTTGAGTTTGCTTTCAAGTCGACAGGTTCAATCGCATTGGAGTTGCGTTGCAAACTTTTTTCAATGAGTTGCACCAGGTGTAGTGTCCCATTCAAATACGCACAATCAAATTGAAAACAAATTAGTTGACGATATATGTCTGCAACGAGTTTTTTTTTTTCAGTTGCACTGTGTCTATTAGACCTTAAGGAAAAAATGAAAAGACAAAAAAAAAGAATCTACACAACCTGGATTGTTCTGAAAAGAGTAAATCCAATGATTTCAATAAAAAATCCTACCTCTTTGAGGCCCTAATTAACTCCATTGTGTTTTATGGGGTGGAAATATGGAGATGGCAGGAGGGAGAAGTGGAGAAGATCCAGGGAGAGTATTTTAAAATGATATTAGGATTGGGCGCAAGCTAGATGCGGTAATACCGACAATAATCAAGACAGGAAAGTCTGGAGGGAATAATGCAGAACAATATGATTGAGTTCCTGATCAAAATGAAAGAAAAGGGGAAAAAAGGAAAAAATGAAGTACATTAAAATTTATGTATTTTTAAAAATGTTTTTGCTATGTAGATGTATATGTGTTAAATTATGTATAGCTTGAAGGCCAAAATGGTCAAAGTTCAAAAAATGGAATCAATAAAATAATAAATAAATAGTATAACAAGATCAGCCAAAAATAAAAGCCTCCGATTTTCAAGAATCCATTGAAACTTTTCGGAAGAAATTTATAATCTTTCATAATATTCGAAAATAATCCCCAAAATCTCTATAATCATGAGATCTAGAATAAAAATAGTTATTATCATTTTTGTAGGGGACAAGATTTACAACTTTTATTTGAAACGTTTTTGTCTAGACTCAATTATTAGAGAGATATAATTGTTTAATTTTAAGAAGAGTTGAAGAAAATAATAAATATTTTGAAATAATCCCCAAAATCTCTATAATCATGAGATCTAGAATAAAAATAGGTATTATCATTTTTGTAGTGGACAAGATTTGCAACAACTTTTATTTGAAACGTTTTTGTCTAGACTCAATAATTAGAGAGATACACTATTTTGAACTTGAAGATTTTACTTCTTAACTTGATTTTTATAAATATAAAAATTTAAATATGATTAATTATAGTTAAATAATTGTGAGAATTTAATTTTTATTTTTTTTTCTTTAAAACATATTAACTTTGAAATTATTTGACGAATTTTTATGGGGTTGATTTTTTTTCCCCCTGTAAAGTGACATAACAATAATAAATAAATGATTCAACAACGAGAGATTTTGCTTCAAGATATTTCCTCCTTGTTCTCTCCTTATTTCTTTTTTTTTTTTAACAAGAATTGATTACTTTCCCCCACCCCCATTCGCTCTTTATTTGAAAAATTTAAAGCCAATTTCATTTTGATAGTCTCTCTGTTCTTTTCTTAGATACACCTTGAAGGGCGAATGATGGATTGGATCATTTGTTGTTTATGATCCCCCCCCCTCCCCCCCTCTTTTATGATATGGACACAGTGAAGGAATTGGAGATTTTATAAGACATCCCTTTAAACATTGAAATGATGTGAGAAGTCAAAAAATATTTAACAATCTTGCTTCGAGAGTGTTTAATTCGGAATTTTTTTTTTTTTTTTAATTTTAATTCTGCCTTCAGAGTTTCCGTCTTCTCCTTTTCTTTCTACATCTCAGAGTTTTTTAAAGTGAAACTTTTTTTGATCCTCTACAAATTTTTTTCGCTCTTCTATCAGCATGTCGCGTTACAGCCGTGACGCTACAGCCATGCCGTCACAAGCCGTGACGACAAAAATAGAAAAATTGAAATTTAATATATATGACGAATAATAATATTATTATTCAATTTCTAAATTGATAGAATATAATTTTTAAAATAAATTTAAAATGATTCAAATCTTCAATTGCTAAATAAAAATTGTTCTCAGTCTTTAACATGCGTCTATTGATTTCCCATTTTCCAATTATTAAGTTAAGATTAAAAACGCGATTTTAATATCCTTAATTGAATAATTTTCTGAAAATTTTCAGTTAAACGCCTACGATCCGAAAAAAAAGTTTCACTTGCATCGTGGTTTCATAAAAACACGCAATGATTTTTTTTATATTTATATCTAATATAGGATTGAAGAGGAAAGCAGCCAGACAGGGAGCCTCTATTAAATTAAACTCCTTTTACGCAAAACGTTTCGGCCGATTTAATCATGCCATCTTCAGTTGCATTGGAGTTTTATAGTAAATAGAGTTGTCAACAGTCTGTTCATAAGCTTATTAATTTTACAATAGCCTATGTGTATAAATAACAATGTAAATAATTGCATATGATGCAAGTCTTAACGAAGAGAATTTCGAAAAAAAAAAAAAAAAAAAAATTCGAAAACTAAATATATGTCGACACAAAAAATCTGGTGTGACCGTGCTGGTCACAACTTTCTCTTACCGAAGGGTAAGAGAAAGTTGTGTGCTGTGCGCCAGTCACACCAGATTTTTTTGTATATTAATACTTTATTTTTGTTGTCTTTAGAAAATGATAGCAAACTCATCAAAGAATCAAACTAAAAAAGAAAAGAGAGAGATTAGAGATATTATTAATAAAGATAAAGAGTCTTTGAAATGGAATAAGAAAAAAAGAGGGCTTAAATTGGCGCCCTCTAATCCCTTACGTCAAATTTCTTGACAATGATGATATAAATAGAGAGAGGGAGTTTCTTCAAATTATTAAACTCCTTTGATGGTGGCTTCTCTTTTCTAGATTAATTATACTTTAGAGATTGTATTGTTTGTTTTTTTTTCTATGACGTCTTCTTCATTAAGATTTGAAGGGTGCAGGAGAACACACCAAGCCTCTCAATGGTGTTCTTCTATCATTTATTAAGCTGTTAAAAATTTTCAAGAAAACTTCATATACAAGTATAGGAAGTCTGTTTCATAAACTGTTTATGAATATATATGAGAAAGTTCAATTTGTTGCCAACCTAACAAATTTCTTGTATATTTTAAAATTAATTATTTTGGTAAAAATTGTTAATTTTAATTTTAATTTTTATAGCTATTTAGTTGAATTACTTTATAAAAATTATTTAATTAGTATGATTTTAATATACTTCATAAATATTTCCTCCCCCCCCCCCCGCGCGGGGGGGGGCCCCTATCCTTTGTGTGCCTGCCCCAGGGCCAAAAAAAAAATTTTCCCACGAAAAAGTTTATCGCGCTGAATAACTCCTCTGTCTTAAGAGGTATAATTATGGGGAATATACGATTAGAAAGAATGAGTTTCAGCTCAAGATTTCACCATTAATATATTTTCCTATCATTTTAATTTACCTCGCTGCGGTAAATTCTATTATTTGAAAGTTTAAACCTCTGTAGATTCCGAACTGTCGACGGTCACACTTTAAATGGGATGTCATTTGGTGCAGAAAGAAAACCTCTAATAGAATAAGTAAAAAAATTCCCGAGTAATTTTCAAACTTTAAAATTAATTTTTTTTCATAATCCTGGGCATATTAATATTAAATCACCGAAGTATAGCTTTTTGACAAAATGTCATTGAATCTAATTCATAGTTTTTTTTACAGTGGTTCAATACCCCGGACTTATTATTCTTATATTATTGATTCAGCATGGAGAGGCCATGGTTTTTTCAAATATATTGTTCTATATTAATAAGACGGCAAAAATTTGGGGTAAAAAGCGACAATTGTTATATATAAATATACATATACGTATATTAGAAAAAAGATTTAAAGATTTCAACTGGTTTTAAGGCAATGTGAAAATCTGAAATACATTTGGGCGAAACAATTTTTTTCTTAAAGAACCATAATTTTACCTTAAAATGGGTAAAAAGTTTTTCTCAAATAGCGTCATGAATTGATTGTGAGTTGAGCAGAAAATCATCAAATTTTCATAAATTTTCATTTTTACGTTTCCCAAGATATTAAGAAATAGGGACTTGAATCCTCCCGAAAGAGTTATCCTGTTTTTTCGTTATAGAACCAATAAAAAAATTTCAGCCAGAATCAAAAACATGTCGGTCCGAAGTGATCGGTTTAAAAAGAATCACCCATATAGAGGTTGGAGTGATGATAGGATGTAGAGATAAGAATATTGTCTATAGGACAATGGGACTGGGCCGAAGTAGCATATGATAGATCGAATGTTCTAAGTCCAAATAGGACCCCCAATTTCAAGACCCAAACAACCCAGACCTCCGACACCAACAAGGGATTCGCTAAGAGGAGGTTCTGAATGATTAAGTCCCCTCGGCCACCTGACTCTAGGGCGTTTATAAATTGCCCTCGGAGAGGAGGTGACGGGTGTAAGAAGGGAGAGTCTTCCTTGTTGATGTTATATTTTAAATTGTATAATTTGTTTTATTGTTTCCGTCATCGGAATGTACTAGGCTTGGTCTTTTCGTTTTATTTCACTAAAGTTGCATAAGGGCATTTGCTGACACTAGGGTCTTTTCAATAATTAATTATGTCTCCTATCTCTTCTTTTTATCTTCCTCTAATACTGGACCACCTCTGTTCAGCCAGTTCCCACGCATAACAGTAAAATAAAAATTGGAAGACTCCAAAAAAAATAGATTTTCCATAATCCCGAGTCTCTTATTTTCTGTATGGGGTGATAAGAGACAGGTGTTGCTGTTCCCACAGATCATAGTATTAAAAGCCAACAAGCAATGAGGCAAAAAGCATTCGGATCTCGGCAGTACACAAAACTTTAGTATCTTCAAAGGAGAAATCATGAATGTGCGAAATGGAGTGTTGGCTTAAGGCTGTGCACGGTTGTAATTTAACACATGTGTCATAATGTTCTTTTAAACGGGTATGTAATGGACGAGATGATTGTCCAATGTATAAGGTTTCACGGTTATAATTGTGGCATGTTTTACATGGAATGTCGTACACACAGTTGCATTTATCAAATTTTTCTTCTACTGGCTTGCTGTTAACTAAAGTTTGTAATGGTTTTTCAATCTTGAAGGTAATTTCAATTTGATATGTTCGTAGAAGTCTCCTAATTGTTTCAGCAAGTTCTGGTATGTAGCTAATTGGACCAATTACTTCACATTAGCCAGATTCTTTTCAATATTTTCATCAGAACAGAGTTGTGTTACTCTCTGTATTTCATCTTTTATTAAATTCTTTTTCTGACAGATTGGATGTTGGGAAAATGGGTTTACTGTTCTTACAGATTTTTGGGGTTTTATGTATAGATCTGTGATCACATGGCCATCTTCTAACTTAGTTATTTGTAGATCCAAGAAATTTATCTTATGAATCAATTTCATTCCTCTTTGCTGAAAGTAAGTCCATCAGCCTCTTCTTCGTCCTCTATCAGTCTCTTCACGAATTTTCGCTTTCGATGATTTAAATTGTCCGACATAGTTTAATATTCGACACATCACTGGAATGCACAACTGTTCGCACTGATTCCTGTTTGACTACTGCCGGGTCGCAGACGCTGCTATCCGAAAGCTTTTGGCAGCGCCGCACAACAGTGACAATGGGTCGCGGCTGCCGAGATCCGAATGCTACCTTAATACTGTGTCTCTTATTGTACCTGAGAAGAATCCTGGGAAAAATTGAAAAGTTAAAACCACCTTTCCTAAGGTGGAAGATAAAATTTGAAAAAACAGGCTGATAAAGGAGGAGAAAAGTTGAAAATTGTTTATATTTATAAAATTTAGAAAAATAACAACAAAATATAGAATATATAGAATAATTATTTCTAATCATTAGGCCTAATTATTAATGGATTGTAAATTCACTTAAATCTTCAGCAAAACTATATAAGTTCTGGAATCTCCCTATTGGGTTTGATAAATTCTTGATGACGTCTTTATGAACACTGAATGCCTCCTCGTCCGTATAGGAAAACTTCATGGCTCCCGTCTTTTTCATAAAGGTGACATCAACACCCTCACTATCTGTCTCTATTCGACAAACATACAGCTTAAAGACGTTGAAGAAAAGTAAAATGTCCACAAAGTAAGTTACGTTTGGTTATATAAAACAAACGTGTACAGATACAGAAAAAATATTTATTGTACAAAAATCTACAACTGTTAAACTACTTTTCTACATAGCTTCCGAAATTTTGTAGGCACTTGTCATAGCGTGGCACAAGTTTTCGTATGCCTTCGTCATAGAAGGTTGCCGCCTGTGTATTCAACCATGTGGTAACATATTCTTTCAGCTGGTCATCATCGTTGAATTGTTGACCAGCAAGGACAGATTTTAGGTGTAAAAGAGATGAAAGTCGCTAGGAGCGAGGTTCGGGCTGTACGGAGGATGATCAAACACTTGTTCACTCACAAAGGATGTGTGATTATTGCGCTGGAACCTCGTTGCTCTAGCACTGACGTCTAGCGGTGATTCCGAGAACTTTTCAAACCGCCCTCGTAGTTTAAGCTATTAAAAATTGGTTTTTTCGACTTATGTAATCAGGTATTATTCCTTCAGAAATGCATCTATTTAAGAAGTATATTTTGTTTTTCTGTCGAGCTAAATAGATTTTGCTTATTTAGAGTTCTTTTTAAATCAATCATTCGCTGGTTATGTTAAGCGGATAATCGACAATTTTCTTGAATGCAGCATAAAATTCTCAACAAAATGAGAAAAATCTCACTCCGGAAATAGTTTCCGTTTTTCCTAGGGAATTTATTAAAAAATTTTTTTTTCAAATGTCCCATAATGTCTTTTTTTTGACTACCCTGTTATTTTCTTGAATGTAGCATAAAATTCTTTACAAACTGGTAACAGCAACTGTTAATGAAAATGACAAACCACAGTGTCAAAATAAGTGTTAATATTATAGATAGCAGAAGTTTGGTGAAAGTATTTTTTTTTTTTTTTAACTAAAAAAAAAAGAGCGTCGATTTGCTTTGAATCCAAAATTTGGCGACCAAAAGACCATGGAGTTGACGGCGCAACGACGTCATCCGGATCGATGTAGTAGTAGTGGTAGTAGCAGTGGTGTGGTTTAGATGAGAAGAAGTGGGAGGATGCACACATAACCAAAGAACAAGAAGAAGGAGGAAAAGAAGAGAAAAGGGGGGGGGGGGGACACGCACTGCGGAGATTTCTTTTTTTTGGGATGGGGGGAGACCCGCCTTTCTGCGATTGCCCACTCCCTTTCAACCACAACAAGCAAAGCCCTCTCTCTCCCTCTTTAGATCACCATTCACCCACTCACCTGTGTTCTTCCTTCTCTTTTATCAAATAGTTCTTAAGAGCAACTTCTCTGGCCGTAGTGTAAAGGTAGAAATATCCCTTCTTTTACTAGAGGTTAAAAATCTAAAAATTTCTTCTTTTTCTTTTAATTGATGACTTAAAATGAATTTCAAAATCATTCTCGTTAAATTATTTACAAATTAAAAAAAAAAAAATCCCATCAAAATCGGTTCATTAGTTTCTAAGTTATAAAGAGTAGAAAATTAAAAATTAAATCTCTCAATTATTATTCTATAATTAATATTTTACGATAATTACTTGCCACTGGTTTTGATGTTTTGGATGATGAAATCTTCATTGGCTGACTATACAGCTAGTCCATACCAATGTAAATAATAATTTAATATGAAAATTAAAAATCCACTATATTACAAAAAAGCCCATAAAAATCCGTCAAGTAGTTTAGGAATAAATAAATGCGTTATATAGGAAAAGTTGAAATTAAATCTCACAATTACTATACGATAATTAATCATATAAAATATTAAATTTGAATTTTTATAATTTTTTATATTTATAGATCAAATTTAATCAATTCCGAAACTATTTGACGGATTTTTATGGGATTTTTTTTTTCATCAAGAATAAATTGATGTAGCCACCCACATATATAACTTACTTTGTTAATAAAAAAAAAAAAAAAAAAAAAAAACTATATTAAATAATCTCAGAAATGTTTTAACGAAGCAATCTAATAATTTAAATTATGAAAAATATGCTCTAGTTGAAAAATTATATATGAATGAAAATAAAAATTAAAAAAAAAAAAAACTATTAAAACACTAGGTTATAAGTTTCAACGATTTATTAAAAAAATTAAATTTTTAATCCTCATTGTCTGATGATGTCACATGAGTGTTGAAATATGTGTTAAATAAATGCTAATTTTTAAATAATACTTTGAAACTTATAACCTAGTGTATTTTTATTTATTTATTTTTTTAATTTTCATACATATACTCAATGTTTCAACTAGAGCATATTTTTAATAATTTAAACTTTTAAAGTGCTTCGTTAATAAATTTCTAAGATTATTTATTTATTTAATGTAAAGTTTTTAATTTTTATTAACGAAATATGTTATACTGTGGCTACATCATGTGGGTGTCTAGTAACTCCTCATGTCCTCGTCTTTCATTTCCGTCAATGTTTCCGTCACAGGTTTGAACAGGACATTAATGAAATTTAATAACCAGAAAAGAGACAGATAGAATAGGAGTGGAGGGGGAAAAGGGTTATTATCTGTCTCTTTAATCGTCAATCAACCACAACCACCCATATTCAATGCCACCCAAGGAATGTTTACTCTCTCAATTCAAAAAAAAAAAAAATTTAAGTATTCAAAACATGGGCGTACATAAAGGAGGGGAGGGGGAGCTATAATTTTAATTTTGAGTCATTTGGTTACTGAGGTCATTTAGACTTTCGAATAATCAATGTGTATGGTCTAGAAAATTAGTACGGGGTTCATTAGAGCTATATTCTGTATTTTCTATAATATATATAAATTTTAATTGAATTACTTGGAAATCAGTCAAATAGTTTCGGAGATCTTTATTCAATATAAAGGGTTTATTTTTAATGAATAAATAATGTTAAATTATGGCTATATCAGTTTATAATTAAAAAAAAAAAAATGAGAAAATTAAATTTTAATATTTTTATAATTAATTATTGAATAATAATTGTGAGATTTAATTATTTCAAATTCTTAAATTCATTTTTTCTTTATAACTCTGAAATTATCTGACGGATTTTTATGGGATTTTTTTTTTAATAAGTAGACAAGGGCGATTTAAAAACCGGTGTTATTTTTGTCAAAACACATTTAAAGTGTGGAAATTATAAAAAAATTTATATTTAAAATTTTAAAAATATTCCTATCTTAATTTTATTAAATAAATATATTTAATTAGCCGCTGGTTTGAAGAAGAAATCCTAAAAGTTAAATCGGATTATGCGGCTAGTTTTAATATAAGCTTATAATAAATCAAAAATGGAAAAATTATCTTCATTTTCTCTCCTTTCCGTTATTTGAAATTATATTAATTTCATCAGAAAAAAATGACGTCATTTCTCTTCTCTTCTCTTCACACCCTTCAATTGGCTGCTGATAAAATTCTCTAGAGGTGGTGATGGGGGAGTGGGGAGGGAGGGGGGCTAGTGATAATATCGATTCATTCATTCATTCATTTATCGGCGTCTTCACCTTTAATTTCCCTCGAGAAGCAAATTAATGGACCATTTTTTCTCTTTTTTTTTATACATTAAAATCATGTCACAAAAAAAAAAAAAAAAAATTGAAATCAAATTAGATTATTTCACTTGCATATGAAATGAAATACTTTTGGAATATTTTAACAAATTTAAAATCTCACTTTGTATTTCCTCTACCAAATTAATTGACAAAAAATGTAAAAAATTTTAATATATAAATATGATTAATTATAGAATAATAATTGTGAGATTTAATTAATTGAATTCTTAAATTCTCTTTTTACTTTATAACTCCGAAACTATTTGACGGATTTTTATGGGATTTTTTTTTAATGTGTAGAGAATTTTACGAGGGTGATTTGGAAAAAAATCATTTAAGATGATTAAGCTTAAAAATCAAAAAACTTATTTATAAAATTTAATTATTTTTGAGTTTAGGATTTCACAGTTGATATCATTAATAAAAGAATTTGATTTTCGGTTTAACTGTGGTTTATTTGTAAAAATTACAACGTTTCGGTCACTCATTATGTGGGCTTCAGGTACAATTCAGTTAAGATTATAAAGCGGTTACATCTGCGACAATCCCAATTGAATTTAATTGAGATTGTCACAGATGCTTAATTGTACCTGAAGAAGGCCACAATGAGCGGCCGAAACGTTGAAATAATAATAAATAAACCACAGTTAAACCGAAAATCAAATTCTTTTACTAAAATTTAATTATCTTTTAACTTAATTACATTAACTGGTTTTAAGAAGAGAAAGGACTAACTCAATTTGAAAAAAATTAGGCAATAACAAATTCTTTGATTAGCCCCATCGAAAAATTTAGACTTCCACCTTTTAAATCTTCTACATACTCATTAAAAAAATCCCCCCCCCCCATCCGTTAAGTAGATTCAAGACCATTAGAGAATTTAACAATGAAATAATTAAATCTCACTATTATTATTCTATAATTAATTATATAAATTTTTCTTATTTTATGTGAAAAGCAGGGTCGGGCAACTCCTATGGTTTAGGAGATCTAGCATACAAATATTACAATTTTTAGTTAATTTTAACAATTTTTATACAAAGTAAGCTAGCATTGCAAGCTGTTGAAGATCTCGGTTTATTCGTAGTAAGATAATTAGGACTAATTATAACTAGATCTGTTTGTTTTTCTTCTGAACAAATAATTTGGGGTGATGTATCATCAGTAGGGTTATCGCTACACTCCAACATACTTATCAAATCAAGGATCATATCAGCATTATCATTTTAACAAAATAATTAAAAGTCTAATATCTGATAATATTGTGAGTAAAAGCGAACATTTTTAAGGATTCTCAATTAATTAATTTGGATTCATATCATGTGCAAACATACTGAGCAAGGAGACCCCCACAGCCCGCCCCTAGTCTATGATGAAAGATCTTATTTTCATTGCCGACTCTATATAAAAATAGAATCTTCTTAATTTTTCGGAATCGCCTCCCATTGTTCGAAGAAGGCTCGGAAGGTTCCCCGTGGCAATGTCCATGTCATCCAGATGGAGTTTTCTTGAAATCGAGTATGCGGGGCAGACAAATATAATATGAAACAGTGTTTCGGGCAAAATGCAATTACATATCGTGCATTGCAGAGACTGATTTATCTCTGGCATATTTTCCAGTCATCCTGGGCTGCGTCAGTAGCCTTGTGTAAATGAAATTGTTTTTTTTATGCAGGTGTGACTGTTCAGCGAATTGTGGCTGGTGAGAGACGATAGGCTAAATCTGGATATTCCAATGATCTCCCTGTCCCTGGCTATCAGGCTTTCCAGTGATCCATCCAGACCAGCCTCAATCGACTGGTGGTCGAGGAGATTGACGTTCATCCCTGCCGACGAAAGCAAAGATTTCATTTGGGCAACCCAATTATGTTTTATATTATTAGGGTGACATCTGGACTGTACACAAAACAAATTTTTGGGTATCTGTGTTCTTCCATTTTCAGAATTTTTTCCACCCATCGAAGAGACAGTTTAATTACATGGTAGGACAAATCAGTTCGACTCTTATCACAGCATTGGGTGTAGTCCTGGGGAGTTGGAGCATTGTTTTTATCGGAGAGCTCAGATGGGGGCTCCGTAGTGAAGGATAATTCTAACCAAGGAGTGATACAAAGTAAGTTCCGTGCTCCAATTTCTGCACTTAATTCTTGCGAGAATTCCCTGTACCGAACCCAGGGCTATCTGTCCCTTTCTTCTTCGTTCGCAGCCTCGAGATACACACCCATGTGGGTGAAAGGGACTCCCAGATATACAGGAGAGTCCGAAGTATCGTGGAGACCAACTTCTTAAATATTGTGGAGAATGTGAAGATGAAATATAGTTGTTTAACAAAAACTGAGAATTGCTAGCACGAAGGGCTTGTTTTGCGGAAACCTTGACTTCTGATAGCCCCTAAAAAAGTTTCCAAAGGATCCTGATTAATATTGCGAGGAGCAAAACTAGCTAATTTTTCCTTTATTAATAATCTATCCCATAAACGAATGAACTCAGTCAAAGTATAAACAAAATTTTTTACAGTTGGTACTTGCTTTGTAGGATGCAATGTCTCAGGATCAACAAATTTTATTTCTTTCATTCCCGCCCTTTTTTTAGCCATATTTCTTTATGCCTCCTTTCTTCAGTAACTTTACACCTCCATTTGTGAGCGTTATACCATTATTTATATAGTAAGGAATAAAGAACACCGTTTCGGTCCGATTTGCGACCAAATATGTCAATAAAACGCATCAAAAAGTCGAATGGCATGAAAATTCTAACCTTGACTCGCATATCCTTTAGTCTTAATAATAGTTAATATTTTACACAATTGCGCCATTAAACTTTTTGAGAAGTTTTATTGGCACACTTCAGCCCTGACTATGGTCACAAATCTGACCGACTAGTTCATCGTTCACTTGTTTGTTCGAGCCGGGCATCAATCACTCGTTCACTCGACCATCGTTCACTTGTTTGTTCGAGCCAGACATCGTTCTCTGAACCTCTTTTATTCGTTTATTTGCCCTCGTTCTCGTCCAATTCATTTAAAGAATCAAACAATTCGTTCATAAACATCAAGAAATAAATATTCAGCCTCTTCGATCGTGGGAGGATCTTCACCTGATATTGGTTTAGTTATACTACACCTAACAATTTCCATTCCTAAACTATTACTAATTTACACCAGGGCCGTAACTGGCTTTTTAAGGGCCCTGTGCAAAAACTTTTTTAGGGCCCCTATATTTTTTGGGAAAAGCTAATTATAGTTCAAATAGATGTCATATAAAAAATTTATTGTTTACAAAAATATATTAGATTAGTTATATGATAAGAATATTTAAATTTCATTCAATTCTACTCTTCTAGCTTTCATTTGAGCAAAGTCATTAATTATATCGTCAAAATTAATATCCTTTGCGGTGTTATACTCAATAATAATTTTGGACAATCTATCTTGTCCAATAGAAGACCTTAAATAGTTTTTAATTAATTTTAACTTGCTAAAACTTCTCTCACGCGAAGCAATTGATACTGGGAGTGTGAGGAATATTCGTATAGCAATATTAATAATTATTTTTTTGAAAAACTATTAAAAAAAACTCGCAAAATGTTATCTGTTTACCACCTATTTTCAATTCCATGATTTTATGCAGTGGCGTAACGTACATCCCCGCAAACCTCCGATGCGCGGGGACCCGGTCAAGTGTATCAGAAAAATTTAAAATATTTCTTTTTCCGATATCAGAGATCATGAAAAAATTTAGTTTTTTTATTATAAATTTAAAATCTATACAAAAATTAAATATTTTTAAATAATTTTTCTTTTATTTGATGAATTATTTAAAACTATATATTAAATAAAAGATTTATGTTAAATATTATATACAATGTATAATTTCAGGGTTATTTTAAATAAAATTATTTTATTTTAAAATCTCGAATAAAATTTTTGTAAAATATTTTTTTTTTTTTTTTAAACATTCACACTTTTTTCTCTCACACTCACACTCACACACACATTCACACAGTCTTTTCGGCAACTTAGGCCATATAAGACTTTGACGATAACCGTTGTAATTAATATATCAATTTGGGGTTCAGGCATTTCTATTTAAGCCATCTGGTATCCAAATGGCTTAAATAAAATCATCGGACTGCCTGGGTCCGAACCCGCGACGTTTGGCATAGGAGGTAGGCACGCTACCTACTACGCCAAACTCGGGGGCTTTGTAAAACATATTTGTAAAGAAAATTCAATTAGCAATTTCTTTTTAGGGCCCCCTAGATCTCTGCGGGTGTACCTGTTGCACCTGCCTAGTTACGGCCCTGATTTACACTATCTTTGTATAAAACATTTTTTGTCAAAAAATTATTTCTAAAACACGCGGGACATCAAAAATATGAATAATTTCACTTTTGTTAATTATTATTATACCATTATTGTTTTCTACCCCTTCTTTCATAAGATTTCTTTTTGTTTCTTGAATTAAATAGTTAATTGCGGCAATATTAGACGATCCTTGGTCGCAAACAGTTGTAACCACTTTTATTCCTATATTATTTAAGGCTATTACATTTTTTTATTTATTAAACGAACAAAATGGATTGTTTTTATTTGAGAAGAGGTAAAACAAAAAACGCATATTTTCAATGCCGAAATTTTTAACTTTATACTTTTATGAAATAAATCAAAGAAAGGTAGTTATGTTTAGTACTTGGCATCATAAGTAATATAAAGGTAATGGTCAAGCTCATTAAGCACTATTTCTATTTTTAAGCTAATAATAGTACATGATGTCCATGGACATAATGTTTTCTAGGAAAATAATTTTTCACATCTTCACAGATGAGGTTAGAAAGCATGCAAAAAGGATATTTGAAAAGTAAAACAGCTGACTAAACAAGTACACCAGTGACTATCACGATTTAAATGTTGTTAAATACTTTTATCTTGACTACAGACCTGATGACTTGAGGTTTACACTTCAACTTTACTTGGGAAATTTCTAAAAAAACTGGCAACACACCAACAGATCAATTCTGTGTGAATCCAAGATGGCTTCCCTTCTCCAACAAGTACTGCTGGAGAAGAACAAACGAGAGACTAGTATTTTTACCTATAAAATCAAGTGTGTCCACGAACATTGAATCCTGTGACACTATACCACTGGTTATAAAAGTGAATCAAATTATTTTTATTTATATAATCACTTCAGTATTTTATTTGTTTTTACTTAAATTATTTGAATTATAATTTGTTTCCTCAAATTTAATTAAATACAAATCATAAATTCTAGTTCTTGGTCAAAATTTGAGGCTGTGACAGTCCACGGACATGACAAATCATAGTCTGTGGACACTTTGAATACTAAATTTCATGTTAAACTATTAAAGTTGATTACTTACTTTTTTTTTTTTTTAAAACAAAATGTAGTACTTAACAAAAAAAAAGACCTGTGACTTTTCATAAGAATGACCCTTATACTTCTAGCCATAAAAACGAGTACATGATCCGCAAATTTTTGATATCTTAAATGGCAAAGATCTTCAAAACCAAAAACTTTATTTTTCCGCGAGTCAAAATTTAGTTTATTTCATCCCAAATAAGAGAGAACAATCTGTTTTGTTCGTTTTTAAATTTATTTGCTACCTTTTTTTAAATTTTGAAAAATAAATTTATTTGTCCATGTGCCAACTCTAATTTAGAAAAAATCTTTGTTAAAGTAAGGGGAAAAATTGTCCTGAGAGTCCTGTAAGCCCTAGAAGAAGTTTTTAATAAAGTCAATGCTAATGTCTTTTCTTCAATCGAAAACCTTCTTCCTTGGGGTTTGCGAATGTTTTCCCCTCAGTTGCATTTTGAGGAAAAGCGATTGTTTTTCGGTTAAATTTTCCTAAATCTCGCCTCAACGTTCCACTTCATTAGAAACACTTTGTTTTTTTAAATGAGTGTGTTACATTATTGTGGATTTCTAACAGAATAATTTGGAGTTATTATGAATATATATATATATCGGGGTCCAGGCATCCTTATTTAAGCCATTTGGTATCCAAATGGCTTAAATAAAACCATGGGGCTGCCTGGGGTTCGAACCCTCGACCCTTGGTATACAAGGTAGGCGTGCTACCAACTACACCAAGCCCGAGAGCAGGGTCTATATTTAAATGCATAAATACATTGGAGACATTAGGAAACAAAAATCTGGTGTGGCATTTAAGGAATGCTTTCAAATATTAATAACACCAGATTTTCTGTTTTCTTATGACAGGGAGGGAGATTTTAAAACATGTTGGCGTTGGATATTCTGGATTTTCCGGGATCTTCAGAAAGAGATTCGACATGTTAATAAAATAGTTAATTTAATGATTAAAATAGGTTTATTGAAAAAAATTGAAATATACTGTATATAGCAAAGGGATATAAGTTACATTTTGCAAAAAACGATCACAAGAGGCGAACAAACAAACCCTCACAAGTTCCAAGCAGTACAATAATTGAAATAACAAAATATGACTGTAAATGTGCAAATGAATTACATCGCTGATTAGAGATAACAAAAATGGACATGGAAACCTTAAAAAATACTCTAAATATTATTGAATTTATTATTTTTTTTTAAGTTGATCTCATAACAAGGTGTTATTGACAATATTTTATCTCCAAATATATAAGCGTTATTAATTTTAAATTGTAATTTTTATTTTTAAGAAACAATTCGATATCTCTGATTATGAATTTCTCATTAAATAGAGTTGTTCTAAAAAATTACATTTGCTAAATATTTGTTGAATGCAATTTAAACTGAAATTGCATTTTTGATAGAATTTTTTTTTTTTTTCAAAGCTGAAATTAAATGTTCAAGCTTTGACGGCGAATACAAAGACCAATCATAAATTTGAAAAACTTTAAGGGAAGTTAATGAGGTTTTGAAAAGGAAAATCCCAGCTCCTCCACCATGTTACATTAAAGGGAATTTTTTTTGTTGAATGAGAGAGACAAGTGGTATTTTCGTTTTAACGTTCGTGAGGTCCCCCACAAGTATCTTCAGGGCTCTTGAAAGTTTCTTCTTCTTCAAAGCTAAAAACACTGTTACCGGTATTAGATTGTTGAGTATCCAAATGGGGAATAGCACAGTACATTAGTCTTTTTATTTTGTTTGAAACTGCGTGATAGTCACTTACACTGAAATGTTTTTCACACACAAAGAATTTATTCAATTGTTCTGGAGGAATGTCCTTTAAGGCCGATATCCCACTAGGACACCACGGTGACGCAACCGCCACGTGTCGCAGCAACCAAGAGAGACATCAACAGTGCTACTCTTTTTAAAAACTTACCCAACTCTTTCTTTTATCCAGGAGCCATTTATTCTCCACCAAATATATAAGTTACTTCCTCCCAACATTTCTTTTTCAGATCTCGATTGGAGTAATCGTTTGATGAAGTATCCCAAAGTGAAGGTATACTTTGAATAACCTTTCAGTATCAAAACTCATGATAAAAACACGATCTTCCACTAGCACTGATTGCCAACAACTGGTGTCCGAGTGAGTGATGCGCCGTATAATTCTATACATTTAACTGGTAGCGCCATCACAGCGGTGGAGACACCAGTAGGATGAACGAACACTGCACGGCTGGTGGCGGGAGGAACCAATCCGACACCAAGTGAGATATTCTCCCTATGCTAACGGGTGTTCTCAGTGGTGTCGCCACCGTGGTGTCCTAGTGGGATATCGGCCTAAGAGTTCACTGGTTTCTCCAAAGAAATGCTCTTGTAGGATCCTTTGGAAAACGATGAAACGCAATGTTTTTTTGGTTTCTTTTCTCTTGACACTAGTTCATTGGTTTCTCCAAAGAGATGTTATTGCTGGATCCTTTGGAAAACGATGAAACGCAATGTTTTTTTGGTTTCTTTTCTCTTGATACTAAGTTTATTACAATAAAAATATTGTTCTTTCATTCAGATTAAAATGTTACTTTAGTTATAACATCACTCAATGGAGAATGTCTTCTTATCATAGAAGGACTTTTTAGTTTCTTAATGATGTTACCATAGTAGAAGGATGCCTGTTCGCTGTCTATTTTAAAGTTGACTGTATGGTTTAAATCATCAACGTGTATTCAATTTTGTGGCCTAAGGTTTTATATTTTTTAGTGTCTGATTTTTTATCATCACAATAATTTACTTTTCCGGTTAGTTGTAATTCAACTTCACCGGTTATTTCATCGGGTAACTCTTCATTATTTTCCAACACAGTCATCCTCGATGTTTTCTTCGTCACTCAAAGGTCCATCAAGTGGGGGAGGTAAAATATTTAATTCAGGTATTTCATCTTGATCTCTATCTTCAGACTCCATCCAATCTTCAATTTCACCAATAGTTTCTTGAAGAGTAAAAATTTTCTTTCTAATCATTGTAAAAAATATCATAGCGTGCTAGAGTGTGCTTTTTTGGTCACGGAGGGGTTGTAATCAGGGTTGTAATCTGCTTCGCTTTTTAAATATTGGGATTTTTATGATGATGATGATGATGACACCAGCAATCAATAGACAGGAGTTGCGGGCGTCTTGGCAGCCAACAACCGAAGAACCGGAAGCAGATCAGACTATCAAAAGCCGATTGGAGAGTGGGGCCCGCAAAGGCTGGCGGATGACCCGAGACTGAGTGAAAGTGGGACCGCACAGGGTGGCGGTTGACCCAAGAGTGAGTGTCCCTCCGTTCTCACTGGCTTCCTCTGCCTCGATCATGATGTAGGTAAGGGTGGGGGGTTTGGGCTATGGCTTGTTAATTCTGAATAAAATATACAATTTTGGCTGTTTCTAAAAATAACATTTTTATTTAATTTGCGAATCTGAGGATTAACCAAAAAATTGATATTAATATGATATAATAATTATGAAATTTAGTTAATCCTCAGATAAGCATATAATAAGTTTGAAAATAACAATTTTCTCTATAAAAAAAAATAAAAAAAAAAATACAATTATTCATTATGCATTCATAGAAATTTTAATATTAAAAATAATTTATATCGATAATCTTTAATTGAGCAAAAAAAATAAAAGATGAAAAATGATAATTAATAATTAATAATAAAAATTTAATAATAAAATAATTAATATTAGCGCGTGAAACGCGGTTATATTGCGATATGTTTTCAAAAAAGATGGATTTTGAACAGGGATAACGCCAACGTTGCGCTAATGCAACGGCCTAATTTCTACCTATATAACATGGACACACGAATTAAAATTAATTGAAACATTATTTATAAGGTATTTACTTACTTTTTATGAAAAAAAAATTCTTAGTTTTAAAATTATATGAAATAGAAAAAGAAGCCAAAAAACGTGCGTGAACTAACTCATATAAATAATTTTAAATGAAATGAAAAAACATTCAAATCGGCTTAAATTATTAGCTACAAAAATTTTATTTTTTTATTTTTAGACAAATTTATTTAAAAGTAATAAGTGGCAGATCAGTCGCGCTACATGTGGCGCCGCCAGGGAGGTACAACGTAACTATAAAAATGAAGGCGGCCTAAACTATAGCAGTTGCCGGGCGGGAAAAGAAAATTTATCGGGATTTACTTTAGAAACAAACTTATTACAATTATGCAAAAGACAATTTGTAACTCGGATAGACTCCGAAACTACCCTATAAAGCAAATGATGTTTGGAATGTGATCCAAATAATATTAGAATTCGATGTTGGAACCCCCTTTTTTACGTCAAGCAAATATACGATTTCGATGTTAAACCCCGTATAAATCACTTACTAAGAGCCTAAAACGGCTAATGTCTAGAATACGGCCAATGATTTTTTACTATGTTAGTAAACTTTTTAAGGTTTATTTCTTTATCCATTCTCTTTAGTAGCCCAAATAAGAGCGCGGAAAGCCAATTTGGACCAGATATCTTTAAAAATAACGAAAATATAGAAGAAATATTAAGATGACTTTAATCTATAAAAAAGGTATTTTAAGCTTAACTTATTCGTTTTTTTTTCTTGATCAATTGTACTTATCATCTAAAAACAACTTATAGGGG
>JAKCPI010029831.1:0-35949 GCA_023213315.1 Euborellia annulipes | reverse complement strand
TTTTATTATGCCTTTCTGCTTTTCCTGGGAAGGCTCACTTTCGATCCTCTAATCATAAATCAATTATTTTCTAGATGCTCTTTAAAATGTGTATTGTCATTTTACTCTCAAAATTGCTTCGCTTGTTTGCACCAAGTTTTTTAGCCTATTTTGTTATGTGTCTCAAAAATTTATTTTTCTTTTTTATTACGCCAAAAGAGTATGAGAAACCTCTTGACGCGGATGTTTTAGTTTTCTCCGATTTTGTGGTTTTTCTCCCTGAAATGTTTTCATCTGGCTCGATGGACCAGAAAGGTTTTCTCTTTCCCCCCGGCATGTAACCTGTTGTTCAATGGCGCCAGATACGTCACCGTAAGCCGTAATGAATGGAACGAAAGGGCAAATGCAGCCAACCTTGGCACAGAACGCGCAGTTCCGACAACTTAGCGAAAGTCGATTGTCCCAGTTTTGAATTTTTTCCCTCTCTCTCTCTTTTCTTTTCTCCTTCTTCTCTGTTTTTTTTACTACACTGCTGTGTGTGAACAATTGACCTCAATTCTGTTTGTATGTTTGTTATTTATTCTTTACCTTAAGAGCATTTTAAATATACTAAAAGCCAAAAAGGGTGAGGGTCAAATATTTAAAAAATTAATAACTTTTAATTTATATTTAAAATAGGAAAAGTTTTGTGATTTTTGAAATTTTTATTTAGAAAAGAAAAAATAAATAATTAAAGGACATAACAAAATGTTCTTTGCTGAAAATTCGTCGGTATTTTTTTTTTTTTTTTTTTTTTTTTTTTTTTTTTTTTTTTAATGGGATAACTTCTAATTCAGACTTTTTTTACTTTTTTTATTTTTGTTAATATATAGAGAGAAAATATTACGATCCTGGCCAAAAAATTCCATACAAGTTGAGATCTCGCAGATCTAAAGTTTTTTTTTTTCCTCGATTTTCTCAAAAATTAGCTCTCCGGATTTTTTGAATTCAGAAAACAATTTATTTTTTTAGGGTGTGTAGCTGGTATTCTTATTTTGCCCTCTAAATTGTTTGAAGCACACTTTAGGCTCTAATCTACACGGGGATACTCAAATCCTCCGGATACTTGTCGACTAGTAGACCTCGAGACTGGTAGCTTCGAGACTGTAGTTGCCTGTCATATATTACACGGCCGCTACTTAAATCGCGAGGATCCTATCAACATACTCAGTTCCCTCCAAATTTTAAACATCAATATTTGAAGGGACAAAAAAGTTATTCTTAATAATTACTCTGGTATTGTTAATAAAATTTTGTATAGTTTGTATTTGGTTAACTTGCTTTTTTCAATTTGAATAAATATGGCCTCCAAGACCTTAAATTAAAAAAAAAAAAAACTTTGCTATAAAAAAAAATAAATAAATAAAATAAAACACTTGATTATTTGTTTACAATTAATAAATAATTTTAAACAAATAAATATTTTGGGTTATTTCTCAATTTTTTACTTTCTCTTACCTATGTATATATGTAATATATACAGTGGCGTATATAGAAATTTTTTTTCGGGGGGGGCCCGAACTTAAAAATTTTTCTGAGGAAAATTTTTTTTTTAAAGAAACTATACTTTTTTTTACACGAAATTTTTTGAGGAACATTTTTTCTATTGCGGAGCCAAAGTTGTCCATCCTGCGGAAAAAATTTGTTGCGCTGATGTCTGTATATCCCTCATATATGTATATGTGTTTGGGAAATTTCGGGGGGGGGCCCGGCCCCCTCGGCCCCCCCCCTTAAATACGCCCCTGATATATATATAGAGAGAAAGTATTGGATTCATGTCAAAAATTCGATGTCGATATTTTGATGGATCTTCACGTTTTGAGGTCCCCTGAATCCAAAAAAGTGGTTTTCGCGACATGGTCTGTCTGTGGGTGGGTGGGTGGGTGTGTGTCAAATTTTAAGCATGAAGGAATTGAGCTATGAGGTTGAAATTTTATATTTAAGTTAAACACCCCCCCCGGGACCGGAAAAATAAGCTTTTAATCAAAATCGGCCAAAGAATACTAGTACTTTACTGATGTACTTTTTCAGTTTTTTTCGATTTTCTCAAAATTTGCTCCAACGATTTTTTTTTAAATTCAAAAATCAATTATTTTTTAGATGCTCTTTAAAATGTATATTCTCATTTTGCGATTGAAATCTTCTGAAGACCACTTTACTCTTGTATTTCATAGGGAAGGATAGGAGAAATGGTTGCCATGGTAACAAAATATAAATATTTTCCCATACTTATAAATTTTACATCTTGAATTCAATTGTACCCTACTGTCGGAAACTAAATACATGTCGACACGAAAAATCTGGTGTGACAAGCACAGTGCACAACTTTCGATTACCGAAGGTAAGAGAAAGCTGTGTGCTGTGCGCCAGTCACACCAGATTTTTTATCTTTATTTTTGCTAAACATTAAAATTTTAAAATTCTAAAATTTTTTTTTTTTATGTAAAACATTTACCTTCTCTTCCCACTCAATCAAAATTTTTCAATTTCCTCCACTAGCTTCAGATTTGTTACTTTTTCGCGCATTTATTTTGGAAAGTATCGAGGAAACCAGGCGACTGAGTAGCCTGGAGACCTGCATGTCCAGTCTCTTGGCAACTGAGTCGCGCAGTCGCCGATACTCGGCGAGTATCGGCGACTGGAGTTTCCCCTGTGTGAATGGCGCCATTGGATTACACATGTCGAGTCGCTTCGCTACCCAGTATCCTAGTTGCTCGGAGATTTGAGTATCCCCCTGTGAATAGAGCCTTACTCTTGTACTTCATGTGATTATATTGGGTCCCCCTTCTCCCGAATGGGTTGCATTTTAGTGATGGAAAGATACTCTAGACTCAGATCTTCCTGTACCGGGGCCTTTGGAGAAAATAAGCCGGTAAAGTTGCGGGAAGATGGTTTTTCGCAAATATCTCAAAAATTATGCGGTTTTCCGCAAAAATTCATCTATACAAAAATAATTTAAATTAAATTACAAACAAAAATGGTCTAGTACATAATCACACTAAAGTGAACGGTTCAGGAGATATAGAGGGGTAAAATTTGTAATTAAAATGAAAGTAGACACTGATATAGAGAAATATTTATATCTTGTTACCATGGCAACCATTGTTAGAATTACGAATTTTACCACTCTATATCTCCCCAAACGTTCACTTTAGAGTGATTATGTACTAGACCATTTTTAATGAAAACTCACCAGGACTGTGTTGATAATTAGTAGAAAGGATAGGTCGATTCAGTCCAATAAAAATTAGACAAAAAACCATACATCTATATAGGTGAAACAAAACGTCCCTTAAAACACGCCTAAAAGAACACTTCAACACAGTGAAGAACAAACAAATGAAGTCAGCGTTAGCAATTCATTGTCTCGACATGAATCATGAGATGGATTATGAGGGCTCAAGCATTCTATGCCACGAAAAAAATGATCAGAAGAGGAAATTCAAAGAGGCAGCTCACATTCAACTCATCAGAAATCGTACCATAAATTTCAAGAGTGACACAGAATATCTCAGTAACAACTACACCGGGATTATAAATAAAATCAACAAATAAAAGTTATTAATATTGTATAATTTTTGCTTTCCTACTTTTAAAATTTAAAAAACAATTATATAAAAAATGTTCATTTGAATTTAATTAATATTTATTAATTTGTATTTGTATAAAAAAGATTTAAAATTATAACCATGTAGTCCTAAATTGACCACTAGATGGCACACCTGTGCTCATGTCTTCCCTCAAAATCTTTTTGTTTTATATTCTAATTGCATGACGAGCAGAGTGAATGTCATCACTTTCGAATTATATGTCTTACTATATCTTTGTTAAGGATCTAAATGATAACTTCATCTCACCTATCTAGGTAAATATGTTTGTAAAGTTAAATAAAATTCTTAAACACCATAAATTAAAATATTTTATAACGTATATCATTTAGATCCGGCCCTCACTGAGGAAGGCAAACAGCAAAGTGGCCGAAACCGTCAGGTCTGAGATCTGGACATTGAATTGAATAATAAAAAAAAATATATATAAAATTATTCTTTATATATTTTTATTGGACTGAATCGACCTATCCTTTCTACTAATAGAGCATTTTTGTTTGTAATTTAATTTCAATTATTTTTGTATAGATGAATTTTTGCGGAAAACCGTGTAGTTTTCGAGATATTTGGGAAAACCCATTTACCGGCTTATTCCCGCTAAACGTTCCGGTACTGCAAGTGCTGACTCTAGAGTCACTAAAATTCAACCTATTCTGAAAATATTAGCCTTCAAAAAACTCTTGCCCTTTTTTGTCGCCAGCTCTTGGAATATAATGAAGTAGGGGGGAGGGAGTGCATCAACCCTTTATTATCCCCACTGACATGACCTTCCTCGATAACTATTATTTAGCAATTTATATTTATGTTTTGAGTTGTTTTATTAATTCGAACTTAATTGGAACCCCTTCTAAATTCTTGAAAGGCAATTTGGTTGCCGACACTGAAATTGCAGGGGCTCTGACTAATCGATTAGATCTCCTCAATTTTCGGTTATTTTTTTCTGATTCCTATAAAGGAAATTATCTAAAGTGTAAAATCCTTAAAATAGTTTTTTTAATTAACTGATTTTTCCTTATTTTTTCCACCCTTCAAAGCAAATCATTTTCTTGAAAAGTAATGAATGATCATAACAAATGCACTCGGTTTTCAGGTGACTGGGCGTCACCAGTTTTATTTATTATATTTATTTATTAACTTCTGTTTGGAAGTAACCTGTTTCGTTGGTTGTCTAACTTGCAGGCTCTCTCGTTATACAGTAGTCGTGACCTCTTTGTGGTTTTCTCTCTTTCTCTTTCACACTTAATAATATTTATAAATAAATGATAAATTCTTTAAATTAAAAAAAAAAAAATATATATTTGAAAGTTATTGTATTTTACTATAAACCAGGCAATGACACATTTGTATATATCAATAATTTACGTTTCCACTTCCTTTTCAATAATGTGAGTTCTTTACCCCTCAAATTCAATTGAATTATTTTTCGGCCAACTAAATCTTATTTTCATTCTTATTATGAATTCACAATACCTAAACAGTAAATTGCAAGTGCCCCCGGCAGCGAGGTTATTGCAAAGTCACATTCTCCCGAGTTGCATTCTATTCTATTTCAAGTCGTTAATTGCTGATATTATCTTTTTTAGAGGGGGAGTTTTTTTTGGTGGTGCAACATGCTATTGCTCTATTTATTTAAATCCTTAATATAATTCTTAGTTTTAAAAGAAAAAGCCCATCGTCAACTAGATTAGTTTTTTTTTTTTTTTATTTTGCGCAAATAGACAAATCTTTCAATAAAAATAGTGCTAATTAATATTTTTCATTATTTTCATAGGTTAATAGATTTTTGATTTTTGGGAAATTAATTTTTAATTTTAAAACCAATCAATTTTTATATATGACTGCTATTAATAACATAACTAAATTATTCAGTAAGTGTGTAAGCTGGAATTGGCAATTGGGAAGATAAGGAGAAGAAAACCAGCCTCTTCTTCTCTCTCACCACTTCAATTTATAAATAAGAAATTATATAGGCCTCAATGATTTAAGATATTATATACATTTTTTCTAAATCTAGCTAAATATTTTTCGAGATCTATTATTTGAATAAGATAATAGTATTCAAAATACCTCGATATTGGTGCAGGTCGAGGGTCCGGTGGCCTGGTGCAATGGATAGCACGCCTATGCCCCGGAAAGGCGGAGATCCTGGGTTCGATTCCGGGGGCCATGGGTGTTTGGCCTCATCAATGAAAAGCTACTCACATGTCTTGAAATTAAATCAAAGTTTTTTGTTTTCATATATAATTTTTTTTTTCAATTTTTTGTAACATTAAATATAAATTTTTTTAGAACATATTTCATAAAAAATACTATTAATTATTGGGATCTTTAGCATTTCAATACGCTACCTGGTGGCTTAAAGTCGAACTAGCCATTGTAGGATAAACCTTCATACGTTTAACGTGATATAAGGGACAAGAACATTTAAACATCTGATATAATTGCATTATTTAAAAAAAAAGTTATAACCCACGAGTAAACATTATTGTTAGATTAATAAATAATACATACATACACTAATATATTCACAAATATTAAATATTTTCCTTATAAAATTAAAAGTAATGTGTATCTATTTTGTGTTTATGGGTGTAAAAGTCATGCATCTAAGCATGAAACAGTTCGATTTCATTCTTTTCCAAAAAAAAGACTGTATAGTGAAAATTATAAATAATTTTATTGTAGAAGAATCAATCTATCAGATTTAGAAGCCTTCTTTTTAATTTTTGCCTCTATCTTTTTCTTGTTTTTCACCAAAACAATTGTGCTCGAGCAAAGGCCTCTCATATCGTATTTTTTTAAGAGCTGATTTATGTGGTGCACTCCAAACACATTTTTTGTCTGTACACGTGATATTTTTTGAATCTTCTAAATTATTTTTGTAAGTACAAAAAAAAAATTATTAATTTTATATTTAATTACCGGTATTAATTTTTTAGTTAATTTATATCTTGTATTTATTATTATAATAAAATATTTCAAACACTTTTTGGCTAACATCATATCAGATATCATAAATAGCGGTTACAGAATATAAGTACAGCCCCCAAATGTGCTTGCAGGTACTTCCTAATCCAGCCTTATACGAGCATCCATCCCAATTGTTATTATTATTATGAAATTTGATCATTTAGTTCATGAAATTCTTCTCGTAAACTTGTTGTTTGTAAACAGAAAGCAAGAATTTGGTCTGTCATTGAAACTGTCATTACTATTACTCACTTTAAAACATGACCAGGATCAATAATATTATCTCCACAAATAAAATTTCTATTAGTAAGTGTGGCAGAAGAAAACTTACAAATTTCCTGTATCGTCACACCCATTTTTTATTTTTAATTAAACTTTTTGTCTCATAAAACACGAGTACTTGCGTATCAGCTCAGCCATTCAATCCTACAATCGCTAGTTCATTTTTTGCCACCAGGTGAAGCCACGCCTCTCCCAAAGATCCCAATAGCATTTGAAACAATAATCCGTGCTTAACTCAAATTTTAATTTTTTTTTGGTGCTTGACACACTAATGCATAACAGGGTCCATATAATAAGACAATTTGTGGGGTGGCTGTTGTATTTATATATTTAATAATTTAAAAATATTTTATAGCTATATTGGGAACAACGCACCATTTGCCATACCATTAGGGGTAGTCCGAGAAAATCCGATATATCAAAACATCAATATTTTTATTCGATTTTTTTTGCTGATATACCATATATCGTAAAATCTATATCATATACAAACTGTCGATCTTTCTCTCTTTGCAATTTGATATTCATTTGCCGGAAGAAATACTTCTTATCACTTCAATAACGAATTCTTTTTTTACGTCTTTTTCCTGATTTGTAAAATTTGAATTTCTCCAAATTTGGACTTATCCATTTTGTCCAGACTCCTAATTAAATTTAAATATTATCCAATACAAAAATTACCTTTCTGCTCATTCATTGATGCGAAAATTTGTCAACCATGTTGTCCAATTTTCAATTCTATAAACAAAACTAAACCCTTTATTAAATATTTCTCATTCAATCTTCATTATTGCAGTCATATTCGGTCCTCTCTGTTAAATTTCAGCCTCTAAAACGATTTTTTTAAAATTAATATGGATTTTGTTAATTAACAAAATAATGTGTTTCACAGTATGAAACTCTTTAAGAGCATACATACATACGCCCTGTTAATTAAATCAACAAATCAAATAAATTTTAACTCTGTTTCTAATTAGAATCAACAACTTAATGAATTTATTTTGACCAAATCAATGTCCAGTTCAGTTCACAATTTTATTATTTTAAATGACATTTTAAATATAATAATTTTCTATGACTCAATTCTAAAGTTCTATTTCTAAACATTTCCGGAACAAATAGAGGAGAATTGCAACAGGATAGTCTTGCTAAGAGAACATTGTCACTTATTTCGCCAATCGAAAGAACAAACAGCGGAATTCCTTTTTCGTATTATTTCATTAAAGATGAGCCCGAGAGGAAGAAAAGTAAAATATCACTAATTGTTGATAAATTGAAATGAAATAAAACAATGGCGGTATTTTGGCAAAAATATTAATTTTATGTTCTGAATATTTCGGGGTCATGAAAGCATTCTTTATCAACTAATGAAATAAATAAGAAATGGATTGTTTGTTAACAATTATAAAATTCACTTCACCCAGAGTTATAAATTTGCGACTAGAATTCATGCTATATAATATCATTGCCAACGGATAAAGAAAAATTGAAAATTTTTTTTCCAAAATATAGCAAATGTTTTATTCTATTTCAAATATACGACAGCACCACACGTACCGTATGAATATAAATTTATAACAACTACAAAAAATCAATTTCCTTCTTTAGAGTTCCATAAACGTAGTATAGGGTCTACATAATATTTTTGGGTCTGTGAAATTTGCAATTTATTTCATTTACGTTCAAACAAAAGAAAAATTTAACAAAAATTTATATTTTAAAATTTCTCACCTCCCAAAGTTCTCAGAATTTTCTCTTAGCTCTAAATTAATTATTTCTAATTTTTGATAATATTAAACAAAAATCTTTAAAACGAAGAAATTCGATGACTGAGTGATTGATTATTCAGAGGAGCAGAAATGTGAAGGCAACCAGCAAGGAGTAAAAAACTTTTATCTCATTTCGTTGACATTTCGGGGTCTTCAGAAGATTTTATTGGCAAAATGAGAATATACATTTTAAAGAGAATTTAAAAAATAATTGATTTTTGAATTTAAATCAAAATCGTTGGAGCTAATTTTGAGAAAATCGAACAAACTGAAAAACTACATCAGTAAAGTACTAGTACTTTTAGGCCTATTTTGATCAAAAGCTTATTTTCACGCCCTAGGTGGATGTCTAACTTAAATATAAAATTTCAACCTCCTAGCTCAATTCCTTCATGCTTAAAATTGAACACACACAGACAGACAGACCATGTTTCGAAAACTACTTTTTTAGATTCAGGTGACCTCAAAACGTGTATATCCATCAAAATATCAACATCGAATTTTTGACATGAATCCATTACTTCCTCTCTATATAACTTATACAGTATATGTATATTAACATATACATATAGGTAAGAGAAAGTAAAAACGAATCAATACAATCTACATAGTTGATTTTTACTTTCTCTTACCCTATATTTTAAGAGTTATATTGTTTTTCTTTAATTGCAATTCACCTCTATTAGCTTCCCGTGCCTGGGGTCCCAAGTGAAAAAAATTTACTTTAAATGAATTTGTCCCCAATCATTTGAAATAAATAGGAATAGAGTCTAAATAGCCTCAGCAAGATAATTTGGGTTGGCCACCCTTGCCTTATATTATATGTAAAAAATGCAACTAATTATTTTGTTAGAGAGTTCCTTTATTCGCGCCCAGACACAATTAATTGCCCTTTACTCACCTGTGATAAAGGAATTTTTTCCTATAATTAAAAATTTCCGTTTCAGGTTACATTGTAGATCAAAGCCGATCATTAGGCCTTTACCTCTCTTTGCTATTGTCTTGTCCACTCTATGATCCCTGGCTGGCTTATCCCGGTCCCCTTTGAACCTCCTGTGATTAATCTGGAATAGATAGAGAGAGGAATGATTAGCATTTGTAAAAAATTCATATCCACTCAGATTTCCTAGTTTGCTCTCTGCTTTGTAACTATCCAAATTTGAATAACTAGAGGTGTGACCAACAAAGGATTCATCTAAAAACAATATTATTAACGATGATCTGACAGATTCATTACACATCTAAGTTTTAATTCGAACCAAACTATTACACATTCAAGCTTGAATTAAATAAATTTGTGATTGATATCTTTTTATTTTGTTTTTGATTAAGAATCCATTTATATAAACACTTGAATTATATAATCAAAGAAAAATGATGTATTCGAATTATTAAAAATAATAATATATTTACTTTTTGCTTAAGGAAATAATCTACTTAGACATGTGTAAACATTTCAATAAAACATTTCGCATCTCTTCTCCAAAATAATGAACTATTCATTCTTTTTTTTTTGTAATTCCAATGAAAAATTAAAATTTTATTTAGTTGTTTACATATTAATTTATTAGTTTATTTATTCATTAGTCGTTGATTCATTATCACAAACGAAAATTAAAATTAGAATATTTCAAATATAAAAAAAAAAATCGCATTTCTAAACTTGAGTGTAATGAGCAATCATTAAATAAAAAAAAAGGAAAATTTCCACTCATAGATCAATGGACTCTTGTCAATATTGCCTTGAAAATTATCATCTCTTTTACATTTACCACTTTCCATATTTCTCAAAAACAAAAATAAAAAAAAAAATTCTAAAAGTCAAGTTAAGCAATGAGATTCTGCTTAAATGATTAATTTACAAATTTGCCTGTTTTTAATTAATATTACAACTTACAACTTTACAACTATACAACTTTTCTCTAAGCATGAGCGGTTATGCCGATATTCGGCTTTAAACATAAATAAAATTGAAAATTGTAACATTTCTGTTGTGTTTTAAGCCGAATATCGGCATAACCGCTCATGCTTAGAGAAAAGTTGTGATAAATTAAGTTTTAGCACATTTAATTACCTTTCATTTAAGCGCAAAATAAGATCATTAGCTCTTATAGTTCTCTTGTAAACTTAAAAAACAAAAATTCCAATAATACAAGTTTTAAATAACCCTGCATGAAATTACATCATATCTCAAAAGCTATTAAACTTACAAAGCTGTGGTTTGGCTTCATTTGTTTGGAATTTAATGCACTTTAAAAATGATAATAACAACTAATGTCAAAAGCCCATATTTTTTTAATTAAACTGCAAAAACTGAAAAATGTTCGAAAATTTTGAAGTTTTTCTCGTATTACGCAGGTAGCACAACTTTTTTTTGATTGCAAAATGTGATTTAACACTCTTCTAAGGGGTCCAAATAACATACCAAAAATGCAGCGTTATATCGCGTTTGCGAATTTAATGTGAAATTTGCCTGGACTATTACTGGAATTTTTTTTTTTTTTTTTACGATTACAAGAAAACTACAAGGGTTACTGACCCCGTACTGCGCTTAAATTAAAGGTAATTAAATGTGCTAAAACTCAATTTAAACAACTTTTCTCTAAACTTGAGCGGTTAAGCCGATATTGGGCTTTAAACATAAGCAAAACTGAAAATTGTAACATTTGTGAAAATCTTGTACATTTTTCAATCATCATATCTCAAAAACTATTAGAGATACGGAGCTGCAAGTGGGCTTAAATTGTTTCAAATTGAATATACTTTAAAAATGCTATAAGCAACTAATGTCAAAAAGACCATAGTTTTTGAATTCAACTGCAAAAACTGAAAAAAGTGCGAAAATTACGCAGTTTTTCTCGTACTACGCGGGAAGCACAACTTTTTTTTGATTGCAAAATGTGGTTTCGCACTCCCCCAAGGGGTCCAAATAACATACCAAAAATGCAGGAATACTTTACGTTTTGCGATTTAAGGCCTTTTTTTGTCTTTATTGACTGGCCTAATTGCCATTTGAATTATTTTGGGGCGAAAATTTATTTTTATTAAAAAAAAATTATTTTAAAATAAACTTGAGTTATACAACCCCTCACTTAAGACTTTACTTTTCCCACTCTTTTTTTAAACTGAGGTGTATTGATCGAGTAAAAAAAAAAAGATTTTCCAAGATTAAAAGGATTTAAAGTTGGAGCTTATGTAAATAGCCACCTGTGTTTTCGTTAAAAAATAATGCCTGCCTGCCTGTTGAATGTCGAGAGGAATTTTAAAAAACCATTTTATTAAGATCGCATTTCTACTGGAGAGATGAGCAGCCCCCTTTTGCAGGTTGCTCACGTTTTGTAGCCAGCAGGTCAAACAGGTCGGTTTGCTGTTTATCTCTCTGTATGTGTGTTGCTGTCGCATGTCGCAATCTGCAACTGAGCCGACCTCGGCATACAAACATACACACAGACACACACACAAATACTCTCTTACACATCATTACACACATGTCTTGAATATTCCGGTGACCCCCGGGGGTCATTGCCTACCTACCTTCGAAAAATTTCGTTAACAATGGCCTCCTGGTCTCCTTTCCACATCATCATCTCTTCTCTAATCTTGCGGAAAAATCTTTCATCCATATTTGGACAAGTTTTTTTCCTGTATACATAGGCCTATATTGAATATTTTATTTAAATTTTTTTTTTTATATTCAAATAGAAAGAAAATGATAGTATTTTTTATTAATTCAATTTTTCTTTTTTTTTTTCATTGAATTGATCATTTCTGACAGAATCTAACTTGAAAATTATTAATATATGTGGAAAGTGAATAAATTTTCATCATTCGTCGCGAAATAACATAATTCACTAATAGTATTATACAATTACAATACTTGCTAATAATTTAATTGAAATTAAGTAGGGTAATCTATATATATAATTCGCAAAAGAGGGGGGAGGATAAACCTTGTAATCGATAACACTTCTCCGCCTCTATTTTTATGCAAATTAATAATCAAATAGATCTGTACTATAATTTATATTGGTACTAATCTATAGGCCTATAATAACAAAAAAAAATTATCTTTTCAGTCCTCAATATTTTTTTGAAGCGAAACTTTTTACGTACGTCCGATTCATGGCTCTAATTCAAACTCTTCGATGTGAATGAATGAATGATGATGAATTCTTACCCATCGGTAAGAGAAAGTTGTGCACCGTGCTGGTCACACCAGATTTTTTGTGTCGAGATATATTTAGTTGCTCTTAACACTTTAGTTCCAAACTTGACCACGCGATGATTCATAGATGGCGCTGAGCTACGAATGCTTCCACATCAGTAAAGTGTACTTCAAATGATTCCCACGAAAAATTTCACTGATATACTTTTTAAAGAGCATCTAAAAAATAGTTGATTTATGAATTTTAAACAAAATCGTTGCAGTGAATTTTGAGAAAATCGAAAAAAACTGAAAAAGTACATTGGTAAAGTACTAGTACTTTTTGGCCGATTTTGTTTAAAAGCTTATTTTCACGAGTTCGGAAGGTGCGTAACTTAAATATAAAATATCAACCTCCTAGCTCATTCCCTTCATGGTCAAAAATGTCCACACCCACACACACAGACCAATTTGCGGGACCCACTTTTTTTGGACTCAGGGGACCTCAAAACATATCCATCAAAATCTCGACATCGAATTTTTGACATGATCGCAATTCTTTCTCTTTCTATATATTTCATATATAGGGTAAGAGAAAGTAAAAATAAAATAACCATCGTCACTCTTATCAATAAACTGATCGAGATAATATTTATCAATAAGGTAAATTTTCTAGTCCATTGGCTTGGGCAATACAAGAGATCGAAATCTCCATTAACGCCTCTCAAACAATTTAATGGAGCTTAGGAAATATTTTCTTTGCTGGAAAACAGACAAGTTTATCTATATATAGGCTATTAAAAGATGAAAAAATATATATTAATTGAATTTCAATTGATTATTCGAATTTTCAAAGGTTGTTTTGTCGTTTTTCATTTAAAAAATTAACCTGAGTAAAAAATTAATAAACGACGCCCACCCCTTGAGCGTTATTATAATTTCAATTATACATTAATCACATGGGTTGATGAACTTTAATAATAAAATTAATGTTTTATAATTTCGATAAAAATTATTGATTGATAATATACATAATAAAGTATAATTAAATTATTTCGTTTGTTATCATGGACATAGATAAGAGAGTTACTAGAAAGATCTAGGCGGCCAGGACCGTAGCCAGAAAATTTGAGATTATGAATATTTTAAAGAATATAAAATATTTTTTTATAATTTTAAACAATATTTAAAATTTTAACACAAAACATGGTGTAAAATTTTAAAAACTGTTTAAAATTTATAATTTTTAGCGATTTTGAAGGGGGGAGGGGTTCCAACCCTCTGTTTACACCATGAAAGGAAATTTGCAATCATCAGAGAATAACAAAAAAACGAAGTTACTGAAAAATATATTCATTGGGATTTAGCTACTTTAGGCTACAGTAAAATAAAATTTATTTTTATTTTTATTTTTTTTTTTATATAAGGTCTGTTTCGACATCTGGGACCATTTAGATCACAGCCCTATAAATTGATTGGTTGCCTGCCAATTCAAATTTAAATTAATTTTTGTCACATGGATTGGGATGCGAACCTGCGACCCTTGGTAGAGAATTTCTCCCTTTGAAAGAAATAAAGATAAAGTTCGTCTTTCTGCCCCCCCCCCCTGAATTTATATTACTTCTGAGTTGTTTATTTTTCATGTTACGATTTCTCGCATCGGAAATGTATTGGTGAGGGTAAAATTAAGTATATTATTTAATTAAATAAATTCAATGAACACCTTCTATAGAAAAGCCTTTCGCTGGGCGGGCCCGAGCACAAATATGTCTGTCAGAATCTTCTTTCCAAAATCCAAATATTAAATGGTCCCAAGGGAGGAGAAACCGTACTAAGTAAATTAAAAAATTAAAAATAATAAAAATGAGACCTTTTGATCAAAACCCTTAAGCGTTTATCAGGAATTTACAAATATGTATATTTTTTAATACTTCAACTCTATTTTTTTCATTTCACTTTTAAGCACACTTGAAAATAAATAAATCCCAATATTAAATTTTTTTTAATGATTTAACAAAATTGGAATTTTTTTTTTCCAATATATGAAATTAAATTATTTTGGCTGATGAAAGCGAGCTAGGAGACGTGCATGATGTAAATCTAATTAAATTTGCATCTGTTAAATCACGAATCACTTCATGATCAAAACTTTATTATAAAAAAAAAAAATCACCTCTTTCAATTATCATACATGTCTATAAATTAATCTATTATACTTAGGAAGTTTTATTTATTTGAATAGAAGCTATATTCCTAGCTGGCATATTCTCTTGTCAATTTTCTGATCTGTTTTCTGACAGCCATCTTTCATTGTCACTTATTACTGTGAGTTAACAAGTGGAAAAGCCTTCGGCTGCCGACCCTCTTGCTCGCCTTCGGCGTCAAATTTATTCTTGCTCACTGTTTGGAAATTTCGCAATTGCTCCCCGAAGCTTTAAATTTCCCTCTCTGACTTAGTTTTAAATTTCCCTCTTTGACTCAACTTCCTTTTATTCTGGCCAATCAGCGCCCTGCCCTGATAGGCACAAACACACAGGGATAGGAAGTCAGCTGCTAGCGCTTTATATTATGTAGTATGATGGCGGATTATTTAGGATAAATTTTATCACTCAACAACGAGAAGCGAACTAGTTACCTTAGCTCTTCAAACAACAGTTTTGCCTTTGCTTCAACAACTGTAATTATTTTGAGAAATTCGGCTAAAAAAAAAATTTTCATGGACGCTTAGTTTCTTGTTTCTTGAGACCATCCATCCTCAGTTTAACATTGTTTTAACTTGCTTAATTAGAACTATTTTTAGGGCAGAGATAAATCTCTGGTTTGCTAGTCTGATCATGAGTTTAGTGGGTTCACTTATCTGGACTAAATGAAAAAAAAATCGGCTTCCGTACTAAAAGAATTAAATTAGAACTTGAAAATTCTAAAAATCATCTAACAATTGCATTCTATTTATAAATTCGATTTTTTCTGGATTTTGTCTAATTATCTTTCTCACTTCCACTTGATGAATCGAACAAAGAAACAAAAGATTGAACACGATGGAGAGAGATAAGAAAGTAGACGTGATAAGGGAGGCCCAAAGCGCCATTCAAGCGAAACGCAGCCAAGTGGACCACTTGGTCAAGGATATCCGGAAGTGGCCCTGTGACGTCATTTCCAGTCATAACTTCTTACTTTCACCAAGGGCTGCCTTTTCAGATCATTTAATAAATTAATCCTTTCTTAAATTATTCAAGCTCAAATGATAAATGTTCCTTTATTGCTTTTTGATTATTTATATTATTGCTCTGAAACTTGTGATAAAATCACCAACATGGAATTTTCGTTTTCATCTAAAGTTTAAGAATTTTTCAAGGATGTCATTTCAGGTTTTGCTTAGAGGGGAGCAAAAAAATATTTTTATTTTTATTTTACTCTCCTCCAACACATACACATTAGATGGCCTAATCTTACCCTAGATATTGTAAAGTTTTACTCAATAATATTAAAATTATTATACATAAGCAAAGGATGTAGGCAGCCAGGAATAAAAAATCTTATTTATTATTCGTCGATGTCTCGGGAACGCTTCCCACCTTCAGGATGATAAATTGCTAATGTTGCTTGGGGTATAGAGGTTCTTACAAATTTTTTATTCCATGCTGGCTGGCTGCCTACGTCAGTCATCGAATTTCTTCTTTATTTCGATATATTTTGAAATTTATATTAAAAAGATCATTTTTATTCTTCTGGTAAAGAGGGCCATTCGGCCTATTGTCTGCTTTGAAAAAGGTATTTCTCACACAGGCAAGCTGCCATTTGGGCTGCCTAACTACCGGCTTTAGTCTCAATACTATTGCAATAGTTGGTAGGCTACATATTTATGAACGAAAATTCAGCATTCCTTAGCCTAAACAAAATTTTTTTCTAGTTATTTCGAATAGAATAGAACAAAAACTCAATTATTTTGCATGTTTGAGTGATATAATAATTATTAGACTATTAAAAATAAAAAATAAAAAAATTATTACTTAGAAGAATTCCTGGCAAGGAGTTCTATAGGAAAAAATTTCTATCGAATTTTTAGTAATCAATATAATCACAAAATAACTCTCTTTTTAATTTGAACTTACGCCTCTAATGCCATCCGGGAGAAAAAATTGCTTTATAAAAACATACAGGGTGTAGAACATTTTTAGGGAAAAAGTTTTACCACTTCTTTACCTTTCATAACTTAATTTTGAGAAACTTCAAAAAAAAGACTAATGTTACTAGGTTTATTTCATTAAAATTGTTGTAATTAATTTAAAGGAATTTATGCTCAATATTTCGTGTAGTTTAATAGCTTTTTTATTAGAGTGTATATAGAAAAATATCCTCATTTATGACACGTTAGGTCTTTGAATATTTTATTTTAAACTTTACTTCTAGTGTCTGTTGGTCTCGTAAATTCCGACCCATTAAGTTCTCATTTGTTCAGTCTCTGGATTCCGCGTAATTTATGAATCTGGAAAATATTTATTATTTCTCAAGACACTTAAGGGGCGGGGGAGTCTATGTAAAAGGCGGTATCTATTTAAAAACGTTGAATTGAAGGCTCGTAAAAACACTCAGTCTCTCTCCTTTCCTTCTTGAAAAGAAATTGCCCGGAAATTCAAAAGGCTCTTCATGTAATGGCGGTTATGAATTAACACGAGACTTATGACAATTTCCTCTCCCTTTTGAATTAGTTGGGAGTTTCAACCCGAGTTGAATGTTTTTGATGGGACCAATTCACAGCGTAAAAAAAAAAAATTCCAACATCCTGTTGGGGATAAAATTTGCAAATAACATATTTCAGTGTTTTTCTTTTATTTTATTTAATTGGTAGCCAATGAATTAAATTGTTTTCCCTCACTCAAGAAAACGCAATAAGCGAAACTCTTACCTTTGAACTAAGGCGCAAGCCACACTTGTTGAATTATTATATTTATTATTTCCTGTGTCATGGGTAGACAAAATATTATTAGTTTTTAATTCCTCAATAGATTGTTATTTGAAGTTTTTATTTATTATTTATTTATTTTTAACCCTTGAGTACTTAACTACTGAGGTCATTTAGGAGTTTGAATTTTTTTAAATAAATTTTTAAATACATGAATGTATATGTATTATCTATTGCAATATTATTGAAACTAAAGCCCGGTAGTTAGGCAGCCCAAATACCACACGCTCACTAAACATTTTTCTGATTAAATCATTCAGATAATTTTTATATCGAAATTTCTTGAAAATTATATTAAAAATATAAATTTTTATGGTTATTCTTTTGTTAAAAATGGCCTATTGTCTGCTCTGAAAAAGGTATTTCTCACACAGTCAAGCTGCCATTTTGGCTGCCTAACTAATAGGCTTTAGTCTCAATACTATTTCAATAGATTGTATATAGGCCTATATTTATAGCATTTAATCTATCGATCAAAATTGTTTCGTTTAGAATTTTTTTTTACTAAACAAGTTAATATTTTTTTTTGGTTTTCATTTCGGAAATTTTTTTCATTTATTAAACTAGCCTCGCAGCCCGTCTTCGGGGTCTAGCCTCCTATAATCTTTAGAAGGTTCTTTTTAAGCATATAACATTTCATTTCGAAATTTCATCGGGAAGTTGCCCAAATAGAGCTTTACATACAGACAAACAGAGGGACATTAGCGAATTATATATTATATATAGAATAATGATTTTTTTTTTAATCTCATTCATGAATTTTTTATAAACCCAAGAGGGCCAGGGAATTTTCAAATATTCCTGTAGCGATTTTTTTTTCTTTTAAAATTTTGATTATCTTTTGAACTTGTATCTCTGATGAAATAGTAGCCTGAACAGGTAGTTTCAAAATATGTTCATTGAATTAGAAAAAAAATCTTGCTTTTGCTCTCTCTCTCTCTCGTTTTTTAAGGGTCATTTTTTAACACAATTTTCACTTTACTTCCTCATTTTTACTTTTTCTTCTCTTCCTTATATATAATATATATAAAAATATCTTATTCGAGATTTGATGATCTCACGTTTTGAGCCCCTGAATCCAAAAATGTTTTCCGACATGGTCTGTCTGTGTGTGTGGGGGGGGTGGGTGGGTGGGTGGGTGTGTGCAAATTTTAAGCATGAAGGAATTGAGCTATGAGGCTGAAATTTTATATTTAAGTTAAACACCCCCGGGACCGGAAAATAACTTTTAATCAAAATCGCCAAAGAGTACTAGTACTTTACTGATGTACTTTTTCAGTTTTTTCGATTTTCTCAAAATTCGCTCTAACGATTTTGATTAAAATTCAAAATCAATTATTTTTTAGATGCTCTTTCAATGTATATTCTCGTTTTGCCCACAAATTGTTTACACACTTTACTCTTGTGCTTCATAGGAAAGATAGGAGAAATGGTTGCCATGGTAACAAAATATAAATATTTTCCCATACTTATAAATTTTACATCTAATTCAAATATTCCCTACTCCGGGAACTAAATACACACACAAAATCTGGTGTACACACGTGCACAACTTTCGCGGGGGGGGCCCCCCCCCCAGATTTTCTTCTCTTCTTCCACTTTAAATAGCCTGAACGATAGTCCGATTGGCCAGCTAAAAACTTTTTTTTTTTAATAATAAATAATTTTTAATCTTTAATTCGATATACATTGCAACAATTGTTAAAAGTTTTACTAATTAGAAAAATTTTTACTCTAGGGAACATAAGATTTAAACTTTCGACTGTTGGTTCTCGTTGAAACATTTTGTAAATTAAAATTAAATATACAAATTAAACACTAGGTTATTTGTTTCAAAGGTTTTATTATATAAAAAATTAACACTTGATACGTATTTCGACGTATATTTCCTTGTAATCACTTCTGATGATGACAAGGAATTGTCGAAATACGTATCAAGTGTTAATTTTTTAATTAATAAAACCTTTGAAACAAATAACCTAGTGTTTAATTTGTATATTTAATTTTAATCTATGTAACATATTATTATCGCATATATGGACGATGTTATGCTCGAAGGAACCAAGCGCCATAAATCTGAATCTGAGATAAGGGGCACATTTGTAAACAAAACCAATGACAATGAGTTTTTTTTTTTTTTTGTTTTACACAAAAAAAAGTGCATATTTATTTTTTTATTTTTTATTTTTGAAATTCCTATCGGGATCCCCGTTTATTTACCCGAGGTGCTTACGTGTACGGAGACACACACCTCAAACCCAACCGGCCTCTGGCCGTAGCCATCTACCGGCACCCCGTGAAGTTACATCATTTCCTATCTCTAACTCCTCCTCCTGCTCTCGTCTCTAGCTAGTGAACTAATCCTTATTTCTGGTTCCAACCGGCTCCTTTTATCCAACCTCTTCTATGCTATGGAGGATGTCCTAGTTTGAGGAGGGACTCCCTCAGCACCGGCGTGTAGCCTACTCAAAAAGTGCACAGAGTAATAATGTTGTGATTTAAATAAAGAGCTAGATCTTCTTTTTGCTTACAAGATGGCGGTCTTATCTCAATTTCGATCATAATCTTGGAATTTTGCATAACATGGTCCATATATAATTCATTATTTTTTTTTTTAAATTATTTTAATAATTTTTAATCATTTAATTTTCTTGACTTTCATCAGAATTTTATTAAGTATTCGAAGGATTTAAAAGCTATTAGCGAAGACAGTTTGTTTTCCATAACTCACCAGAGGCTACTCTTGAGATGACGTTGTTCAAAACTTTAGGACAAACTTTCTAAGACGGGATACTGCTAATTAATTGAAATTTTGTAACAACTTGGCGCTGGCTCAACTCAACAAGGGTTGTAGCTCTAAGAGAAAAATTCCCTAACGAGGCCCATGTTAATAGAAATTTTTTTAATTTTAATTTTTATAAAGGGCTTTTGTATAATACAAAACTCTAATCATATTCATTCATTTAACCTTGTGTAAGAGAAACTTTTTCCAATCAAATATTTAAATTTTAATTATGAGGGGGGAGGGGCAGTCCAAAATTGACCCTTCGAGCCTATGAGCTCTTTCCAATTTCTTATTAAAAATTAATTATTAGATACAAAATACGATTCCTTTGTTTTCATAGTGTTTAATAGTTAACAATATCAATTTACTGAAGAGGTTTATCCTTCATTTGAGAAAGAGCTTTATAGAGTGAAAGAGAGAGAAAGAGAGCCTTTCATTAACAACAAATAAAAGAAAGAAAATAAGAAAAAGAAAAGAGATAGAAAGATTCTTATTCTCTTTTTATGATATAAAGTTTATTTTTATTTTATTTTATTTTATTTGTATCTTTGTAAATTTTTTTTTTTTTTTGTCTAAACAAATATCAAATCTCAAAGAAAGAAATTCACTACTTGGCAATGAAAAGAGTACATTATTAGTTTTCATTAAAAATCATTTGATTTAATTTTATAAAATAAAAATTTTTTAACTAGGTAAAGCTTTTGTTTGATAAAGTTGAAGTTTTTTTTTTTCAATCAATGCCCAATAGACTAGTAAATATATCCTGTAAGATAAATTGTGGGATATGTCTTTGTGACTGGAAATATTTATAAGGCGGAGTCAAAAAAAAATCCAAGACATATGTAGCCGAAATTATTTCTTTTATTATGCCGTTCCAGGCTGACGTATTGGCCACAGGCCTAGGCCATTTTCAGAGCTGGAGGCGACACACATTCGCATCAACAGAGCGCTCATAAGGACAACGAAAGATTCACAATTTTATTTTTAATTTATTCTCTCCTCCGGCTCTGAAGATGGCCTAGACCTGTGGCCGAAACGTCAGCCTGGAACGGCATAATAAAAGAAATAATTTTGGCTGCATATGTAAGATAAAGAAAATTTGCGAGATGAGTTTGAATTTTGATTGAGCAAATTGCTCTTCGTGGATTCGAACCAGGACTTCCGCTTTCGCCTTGGACTTTTATACTAGGGACCGGCAGAAGCTTTGGTTGGAGCCCGGAAGGCACTATTTGCCCAATCAAAATTCAAACTTAACTCGTAATTTTTCTTTTCTTAAAAAAATTATGGTTATATTCTAAATGAAATGTTTTTATCTTATCCTTTTACGAATCCTTCAAATTTATTTTCCCTGTATGTTACCGTGAAGTCTTAGAATTTTTATCAAATTTAATTTCTTCTTTAAATTTATTTTTAAGGTATTTTTCGGCATCTGAAGCCATCTCCATTTCCTAAATTATTTGGACAGCCTAAAGGCTAAAAAATATTAAATTATTCAAATCACTAAAAATATATTTTTCGCCCCTTCAGACTTCTCTTTTCGATTATAACAATTAACTTAATTTTTATAATATTGAAAAATTTAATCATAATTCACTCCAGTGTTGAGATCTTGCAATAATTTATTTATTTCCATCTTTCACATAAAATTTCCTTTTTAAAGTGCACATCTTTATTGATGAACATTTTCTCATCGGTCATCAAGGTATAATTCTTATATCCTCAGTGTCGATATTTGAAATGACTCTCGCAAAAAAAGTCTCTCTGTTCTTTTGGTTGTCCGGGCCCGGGATAAAAAAAAACCACCAGTCGCATGTTATTTTAACGCAGAGCTTAGAAGAAGCCGCCGCCCTTGTCTGAAGCCTGCATTTTTATGTATACTAGTGTGGGTGAAAATACAGACAGCCCCGAAGAGAGAGAGAGAGTGAAAAAGACAGACAGACACTCATCTGGTCCAGGTTTATTTAGCTAATGTACTCTTTCTTTGCAAAGCCGCCGATTTGTCTTCAGGGTGGCAATCGCCAACATCTGTTTGCTATGTTGAAAAATTATAAAAAAGCAAAGGTACTACGTGAACAGCTAGGCTAAGTTAGAATCATTTCCTTTTCCTTTATTTTCTAAAAACAAAAATTACTATATGTATTCCTATTTTTTTTTAATAATTTCAAAAATGTTATTATTAGGACCGGTTGCATCAGTTAGGGTCAGTTTGTTGACTTTCGGCTAAATGGCTTTTTGTAGTGCAGAAACCCACTTCAGTTTTATTCTTATAGTAAAATATACATTTCATCATTTTATTGTTAAAAGAAGTAGATAGGCCTATAAACTTATTTGTTATTTTTCTTTAGATTCTACTTCTTTTTTAACAATAAAATTTTGAGATGTGATATATTTTACAAATATGTTAGAGGCTAGGGCCGCTTGCATCAGATCTCGTCGCCATTTTGCTACCAATTTGAGTAATTTCAACTAGATATATGGTGAATTAGAGCCAAGGTCTCTGTTAAGTTAGATCAGGCCCAAAAGTCTGTTTAAGATTTAACAAAGGGGTGCTATTAGAAACATAAGCTTGGCACAAGTATCCTAACTTCATGAATATAAATGACAGATGCAACCTGCAATCTATCGCTTTTTACTTTCTCTAACCTCTATATATGTTAATATATAGAAATAGAAAGTATTGGATTCATGTCGAAAATTCGATGTCGAGATTTTTTGATGGATATACACTTTTTGAGGTCCCCTGAATCCAAAAAAGTGGTTTTAGCAGCATTGTCATTCTGTGTGTCTGTGTTCAATTTTAAGCATGTAGGAATTGAACTATGAGGCTGAAATTTTATCTTTAATTTAGACACCCCCTGGAGCGTGAAAATAAGCTTTTAATCAAAATCGACCAAAAAGTACTAGTACTTTACTGATGCACTTTTTCAGTTTTTTTCGATTTTCTCAAAATTCGCTCTAACGATTTTGATTAAAATTCAAAAATCAATTATTTTTTAGATGCCTTCAAAATTGTTTGAAGCACACTTTACTCTCGTACTTTATAGGAAAGGTAGAGGAAATGGTTGCCATGGTAACAAAATATAAATATTTTTCCATGTTTATTTTTATGTCGACACAAAAAATTTGGTGTGACAAGTACGGAACACCACTTTTGATGGCGTTCAACAACCTTATTCCTCTGGGCCACCCATTCGAAGTTCAGCTCTTCTTTACCTTGCTTTCCTTAAATCTTGAAGGCTGATATTCTTCTTTCCGTCTAGGAATATTTTTAATTTGCACAACTCCCGGGTTTCACTATCAAAGATGGATGATATAAATATTAATATAACGATAACTCGTTAATTTATTATCATCCTACGACCTGAATAAACTTGTTTCGCTCTATCCCATTTGAGGTTCTGCTTTGGTTGATACAAAAGCTGATTCTGAATGCAACTGTACTCTCTTCAACCCCCGAGGCTAATTAATTAAATTTGCGTTTATTAACAACCAGGATGAGAATTTCGACATTCAAAAGGGCATTATTTTCTCTCACTATTATTATGAATGTTTGAACATTCATACTATGCTGTTCTTTTTAATTAATTAGGGTTTACTATTGTAAACAATGTAATAGAACTTCATTAGGACTTATTTATAAAGTAAAATAATGACATAAGACTCACCCCACGTTGCACCTCCTTTAGGAGGCTCTTACGTACTTGGGGGAAATCAATTCTGTGAAATCTATAAAAATCCCAATTACTAAATTTTCTTACATACAACTCTTCGGGTCTAGTGTTCAAAACTTTTCCTTTTTATGATCTCATTTTTTAATTACCCTTCTCTTTTTGTTCCAGGTAAGAATCATCATCTCTCATCTCAGATTTAATTTTGGTGTAGGGCAAGATATCAAATTCATCTTTTCAGGTAAAATAATAATAATAATCTAACGAGTTTAAAAAAAGAAAATCTTTTAAACCAGGTGGAAATTTTATTTCATAATTATGTAAAATATTTTTTTATTCTCTAAAACTAGATCGAATTTAACATAATTAAATTTTGTCCTATGTTTTTATTGATTATAAAATTTAAAAAAAAATATAGCATATTAATAACGTTACTATTAGTAAATGAAGATCATCTATTTACTCAAGTCGAAAAAAGAATTTTTTGCTCATTTAAAGTTTTATACATTTAATTTTTGTACATTCATATTTGCTTCTCACATGGCATGGAAACTTGAACTAGAAATATGCATTTTAAAGATCATCTAAAAATTTATGATACGGCTATTTGGATTTTAATTAAAATCGTTAGAACGAATTTTGAGAAAATCCTAAAAATCTAGAAAATAAATTTGTAAATTTTGGAGTTTAGGCTTTATCATTAATAAAATGTGCATGTACAGTTTGCATGTACAAAAAGATTGCACATGCATGCTTGTCAAGTTTGAAGCTACACAAGCTGCTTTAAGATCTCTACAAAATATTTGCATATAATACGATTTTCATTTAAACTACATATACATTTCGTTTATTATTGTTCGATATTAATTGAATCTATGGTTTCTTTTGATACAAAATTTCTTTAAAAAAATCCGAATGGACTGATGATTTTTATACGTTCCCATACATAAATTGTTTATTAAAAATTCAGCTTACTGTACTTTTTATAGTCTCGATTTTATAAACATGTTGTTGATACTTAGGTGAAAAAAAACTGCCCTCAAAGCGATTTTACACAATATTTTTATTACACGCAAATGTCTTTACTAGATTAAATTTTTTCTTTAATTTTTATTAAGGTAGTAAATGTTAGTCAATTTCACATTTTTTAATAGTAAAATAACTACTCTCCTTGTTGATAATATAGCCTTAATGACCATGTAAAAGTGTCATGTCTTAGGTTGTAGAGGGAAAAATTCCTAAAAACAGGTCAGTAGATAATTCGGAATTATCTAGGGCTGATGACTGATAAAAGAAACCCTTTCACTTGAAAATTACCCTTTGAATGAATTATGGCTTAATTGAGACTAATAGCCAACCAATAAAGAATTTTTACTCATTTCAAAAATATTTTTCTAATAGATTACGTGAAATTATTTTAAATTTTATAATAATACTAATATTTTATTCTATTAATAGGATACATTATTATTATTATTATTTGAAATTCATACCGGGATCCCCGTTTATTTACCCAATGTGCTTCCTTGTACCAAGAATAATCCTTATTTTTGGTTCCACCCGGTTCCTTTTATCCTCTTCTATGCTAGGGAGGGACTCCCTCAGCACCGGCGTGTAGCCTACTCCTTTCGAAGAATACTTCACTGAGCGGGAACCTTATTTAAGTCCCTTCCATAGGGCGGGATGTCACAGTAACTCCCTCTCCCCGTAGAGTTTTCTGAAAGCTATTGTGCTGCTGCTTGAGGATTTGTTTAAATTAAATATTTTTATTTAATGAAAAAATCCCGGACGGCCAGGATTTTTTACCTCCTCCACTTGAAGATTTCGGGACCCGAGTAGTTTTCCTGGACCCCGAAATTTCAATTGTAAAGCGACGTGAAGTTGGTTAAACAGAGCCTGACAGACTTAACACTTCGCAATTACATATATAGACTAGCCGCGCCTCCCACCAAAGGCTTCACTGGATTAATATACATGTATGTTCTTTGAAAATGAAGAAAAGATAATTTTTTTATAAATCTAAATAAAAGATTAAGCTATATTTTTTTCTGACGAATCACGTGTCACTTGATCTGCCAGTATACTCACAAATAATGTTAAATAATAAACTCTGACTCGGTAATGTAACTGTCAAACTTTATAAATTCAAGATTCTATTTCCAGCTTTTTTCTATTAATCCAAATAAATAGAGTAACATTAAATAAATGCCTCCTTCGTCAGATATAATTATATTTTAAGGAATGTCTTATTCTCATGTCTCTTGAAACCTAAAATGGACTAATTAATTTTTCTTTGTAGAGGGAGTGGCTGTCAATTTTTTTTTCTTCCCCTTCCTTAAGCTTCAAAATTTATGGGTCACAGGTCGTCAGGATTTCGGTTCAAAACTCGCCGACATTTAAAAAATAAAATGTACTAAACATATATAAATCGAACACTCAGGGAAGGGGTGTAGAAGGCGGATTTCCGAAAGGCCTGCAGACTTAACCCTTGAATGTTGGGGTGGGGGTGGGGGGCACCTGCATTCTCACATGTGGACCAGATGATCATCATCATCTTCCCTTCTTCTTCTTCAAGAACTTTTTTCCTGTGTGTTGATCTTTTTTAAACCCCCTTGGTGCATTCACTCTCCCACACGCGTGTCAGGGTCAGAGGACTAAAAAAGTCATGAAATATTGGCGACCCCTGGGGGCTGCATTTTGTGATTTACATTCTATGGCTCGTTAACCCAAAAGCTCTAACAGCTGATGGGTTACACACGACGACGTTTTTCCTCTCTAATTAGGCTATTAATAAAAAATTTATTTTTTTGATTTAGGTCTTTCAAAATAGAATAGCACAAAATATTTTACATTAATTACAAAATATTATTTATCATCATTTATTAGTTGACATTTTGACCTTTGAACTAGTCTTAAATGGTTTGAGGAATTTTTTGAAATATAGAAATCCATTCCCGTTCAATAAAATTTTCTCTAATTTCTTGAAATTATCAGTCCAATATGATTAAAGTACACGAAATTTACTAGTCGAGTCATCCGCCTTCAGGGGTCATTTATGTAACAATAACCATTACCATGTTTAATTAAATTAATTAGTAGCCAATTTTATGGTCCCATGAATCCAAAAAAGTGGTTTTCGCGACATCGTCTGTCTGTCTGTCTTTGTGTCTGTGAACAAAATATTTCAAGAACAAAAAGAGCTAGGAAGTTGAAATATTTATATTATATTTAAGTTACGCACCCCATGGGACGTGACACGAAGCTTTTGAACAAAATAGACCAATGACTACTAGTACTTTACTGATGCCCTTTTTCAGTTTTTTTTTTTCGATTTTCTCAATTCGCTCCAACGATTTTGATTAAAATTCAAAAATCAATTATTTTTTTAGATGCTCTTTAAAATGTATATTCTCATTTTGGCATTGAAATCTTCTGAAGACCACTTTACTTTTGTTCTTCATAGAAAAGATAAGAGAAATGGTTGCCATGGTGACAAAATATAAATATTTTCCCATACTTAAAAATTGTACATCTTGAAAATCGGATGTACCGTACTGTCAGAAACTAAATACATGCCGACACAAAAAATCTGGTGTGACAAGCACAGAACATAACTTTCGATCACCGAAGGTAAGAGAAAGTTGTGTGCTGTGCGACCAGTCACACCAAATTTTTTATTTATTCAAAATTACGCATTTTTTGAAATAACATTTATTCTGTAACTTTATGCTGTTTTGTTTTAAAATGTTGGAGTCCGATATATCTGAATAACATCTACAAAAAAAAAAAAAATTCGTTTTTAATACATATTTTTTTAAATTTTAACAAGTATAATTAAAAATTATAAGGTCATATTTGCCTAGTAAAACAAAAAAAGTAAAAATTAAATGATAAAATTACTTTTATTCTCAAGCAGAGAATAAAAAAATCTGGTGTAATTACCGCACAACAGATTATTTCCACTTAACTTCGGTATTCGAAGTTTCTATCGGTATGTTGTGCTGTCAGACCAGATTTTTTTTTAAATAAAATAAAAAATAAATCAATACCTTTCGCCAATTTTACTCAAAAGCGTGTTACATACCATAGGACCTAAGTTTAATAATTCTCAAGCTCTAGTCGTTCTAACTTCTTCTTGTGATTTTGTTTACACACATACGGGCAGACCGTTTTGGGGACCTACTATTCAGAGGACTCTCAATACGTGTATTTTCATCTAAATCTCGACAAATTGAATTTTTTATATGATCGCTATATTTTCTATTTATTAACATACAATATATAGTCAGAAAAAAGTAGAAATGAGAGGTAAAAGAAAAAAACAAATTTCGGATGATCTTTTTGGGCCACTTAAAGAGTTTTTTCCCTCTTTAAAGACAAGAAGCCGAAACGGTGTGTGAAAATGTTGAGTGCCATTAAGGCCCTTTGGCCCTAAGTGGCAGAGGCCTCGGACAAATCCCGAGAGATCGGCACACAACTCATTAGGGACACATCGCAGGATGCATCCCCTCGTTTCTAAAAAAAAGTCTTCCTTTTTTTATCTAAATTAGTTAAAGTGAGAATATCCACTTTTAAAGATACGGAATGTAAGTGTATGATTGATCTGTGTCGCTTGTAGCTATGGCAATGATGAAATTATAATGGAAAGATGGAGTTATCAACCAAAGTGAGGGTTCAGTAAACTTCCCAAAATAAGACCTTTCGGCTGGAATTTATTGGGCCATCCTCAGTTATTGAAAATTATACACAAATTTTGATTGAACCAAGCTTTGCCAATAATAAAAAATTCTTCGTCCTGCGCTCAAAGATGGCCTAATAAATTTAAGCCGAAACGACTTCTTTTATGGAGTTTTATTGAACCTGGTCATCCCCACTTTGGCTGATATCCCCATCTTTCCTTTAATGTATGATTGATAATATACCATAATTATTAAAAGTTTTTTTTTTTTTTTCAATTTCTTTGGCAAATATATTGGCGTAGTCTTTTAGTTAGATTATTTGGTTTTTGATATTTTGTTTTTTATTTATCGCTGTTATCTATCATTGAGTAGATTAGAGAGAGACTATTTTCCTTTTCGTCATAAATGGACATGAAATCAATTATTCCAATTTTCATACTGAACTATTTTCAACTTCCTTTCTATTGATTTCATCTCATTAGTGCTGGTGAAAAAATATCGATATATTGAAACTTCGATATTTTGTCTCGATATCGATAATTTTAGCCCATTTCTTTTGCCGACTTACCGATATTGTATACGAACTATCGAGCAGATTATTTTATTTTTAATCTATTTCAATTTGGTATTAACTTGCTGGATGCAAATCTTCTTATCAGTTATTCAGTAATGAATTTTTCTTTTCCTACAATTTTCTATTTGTAAATTTCTAATCCCTCCAGGAGTACCTAGATTTGAACTTATCTGAGAAGTTCCAGGGTTAACTATGTTCAGATGTTAGCTTATTTCCAGTGGGGTAAACTTACCAATAGGTGGGCTGAACAAATATATACTGGGTACTCTATGTATATTTTATTTATTTGATGTACAAATCCTCAAGTACATTCTGAATTGGAATATTGGGTCCCTCCACAATAGTTCTCAGGAGAGGGAGTTGCTGTGACATCCCAATTTATGGAAGGGATGTAAAGAAGTTTCCCTCTCAGTGATGCATTCTTCGTAAGGAGTAGGCTACTCGCAGGTACTGAAACCAGAATATCATCCCTCAGAGAATAGAAGAGTTTAGATAAAAGGAACAGGATTGGAATTAGAAAAAGGATGAGTTCATTAGCTAGAAATGAACGTCGGAGGAGTTAGAGATAGGAATTGATGTAACTTCGCTGAGTTACGGCCAGAAGCCGGTTGGGTTTGAGGTGTGTGTCTGCGGCACGTAAGCATCTCGGGGAAATAAACGGGGATCCCGATAGGAATTCCAAATAAGATCAAAAAATATTTTAAATTAAATATCATTATATCTGCTTTCTTTTCATTTCATTGATATTTTGGCGGTAATTCTATTTTTCTGGTATGAGTCTAAATAGCCTCCGATGCCGAAAAAGACCTCAAATAAAATTAAAAAAAAAATATATATTTTTCCGGTATATCTAATTCCTAAAATGATAGGAAAAAAAATATCGCTGTTTTCATTTATCGAATTTTTATTCGGTAATGACAGTCCTACCCCTGACCATACTCAAAGTTAAAACAAGTTCTACTGTCTATTTTCTGTTTATCTGATAAACCCAAATGGAGTATAGGGAGGGGGGGCGTTTGTTAAAGTGCAACTAATCAATTTAGAATAAATTCATAAAGGGCTTAAGCCAATTTCCGAATGGAAGGCGATTCAGTTGTGATTAAGGCCGTTGCGTGATCCACCCCCGCACTCCCTATAGGGTGTTTCCCTGGCTATTGTTCAACTCTCCGCTCTCATTTACTATTTGTCTCAAAATATTTTTATGATTATTAATCATTCACGTAATGCTTTTATTCACGTTAACCTCTAGACACTTTTTGAAGTCATTTTAATATTTTGTTTTTATTTTTCAAACAATTCTAAGATAAAATATCTACAAGTCCTCTTCCTCTTAAAGATTTACATTTAATTTAGTTAAAAATGTTTTCTAGCAAATTTAATATTCCTCATCAATCAATGTCTTGATGTCTTTGTCTAATCTCTCTGCTCTTTTTCCTTATAATTAGTATCCTCTCTCTACTAATTTCTTGTCTGATTTTTTTTTCTTAGTATTTTTTTTTAATGAATTCCCTTTTATTATCGCTAGATCCTATTCCTTTTTAAGAAAAAAAAATATTTTCTTTAGTAAATAATAAAAATAATAATAATAGTGTCTTCCATAGACGTACCCAGGTGGGGGGGAGGAGGTGCGAGAGGTTGAGACTTGAACCAATACTGGATATTTTTATAAGGATAAAATTAAAAAGTATACATATAAATATGGGTATAAAGTTTTAGTCACTATTATTTTATCAAATTCAAAAAAATAACTTTTTTTAATAATATTAAGCTGTTCGCATGTTTTTGGCGATAAGATGGCGTTAGGGGTCTTAAAAATTTAGCCAAAAAGCCCAACTATTACGAAAATTTGCCAAAAGATGGCAGAATTGTAGGACTATATTTAATCTCATGTATTTATTTGATTTTCGTTGATCTTTTAATAATGAATAGTTTATAAATATTATTATATTTACGTATATCATTTAATAACGGCTTAAAAATATATAAATATAGGTTTATAAGTTATCTGATCATGCCGGCTGTTAGACTAGCCTGCCATCTTTCGCAAGAGTGCTGAACTATTTGGCCGATAATTTTTAATTAAATACAAAATTTATTTTTGACTTGGTCACCACTTTATTTAATTATTAGAGGTTGGATATTAATGATTTTTACCTTTTTAGATTTAAAAAAAATTAAAATTTTATAATAGAAGGCTTTTTGCATTTTCTATAAATATAAAAAAAAATATTTTTTAATTATTCGTAATTAAAAAAAAAAGCATTCTATTATGTAAAATGCTCACTAATATAATTCATTTAAAACAAAACCGCATAAAAAAACATAATTAAAATGTCTCAGTAGTTTCGGACTAAAGATTCAATGTGCCCTCCTGAAGCCCCTTAATATTTCTTCTCTTTTTTTTTTTAACTTTCTTTATTTGGGACGTTATTTTGATGAAATGAAAATTCAATATGGATAAATTTGTCAATAGAGGAAGTGATTGAATGTTTTATCCAATTAACATTCGCCATTTGATAATTCCCTGTGTGTTAGCATATTAATCGAGCGAAAGTGGTGGGCCTGGCGAATGCAATTTACTTGCTTTCCTGCCATTGGCGGGGGAGACTATTTTTACTCTAAAGGGTTGAGGGCCCCGGCGTTCGCGTGCCGAGGGTGTTTTTTTTTTCCTCGTCCGTTTCCTGGCTCTTTGGCATTGACCCCTGAGGTCGCAGGTCAATTTGGAATGCCCTCTTTACACGCGAGATCACACAGAGGTGACCCTCGGCCAAAAACAACCAGGAACAAATTTATAATTGCTCCACCTTTATTGCTTGTTCATTTTCTGATCACCTAATCATTTATTTGATAATGATAGGGTTCTTGGAATAATAATTGTATAACAAGAACTAGATTAAAATGAATACCATTATAATTATACGAGACTTATTAATAGCAGATAATTAATTATCTGTAGGTCTATACTAATCATAAATGGTAAATTAGAGTACATTTAAGGGGATATTATATTATTGCAAAAAATGAGATTATTGAAATTTCAAATTCTTGTGTTTCTTCTGGCTACACTAAATTTAGGGAAAATTTACAATATTATTGAATAATTTTAAAATAAATAAAAATCGATTCAATTATCTACTGTACTTTGTTTTTGCGACAATGTTATTTTTTTTTTACTTTCTCTTACCTATGTATATATGTAATATATATATTTAGAGAGAGAAAGTATTGGTTTCATGTCAAAAATTCGATGTCGAGATTTTGATGGATATATCACGTTTTGAGGTCCCCTGAATCAAAAAAAGTGGTTTTCGCGACATGGTCTGTCTGTGGGTGTGTGTGTGTTCAATTTTAAGCATGAAGGAATTTAGCTAGGAGGTTGAAATGTTATATTTAAGTTAAACACCCCCCGGGACCGTGAAAATAAGCTTTTAATCAAAATTGGCCCAAGAGTACTAGTACTTTACTGATGTACTTTTTCAGTTTTTTTCGATTTTCTCAAAATTCGCTCTAACGATTTTGATTAAAATTCAAATTAGATGCTCTTTCAAATGTATATTCTCGTTTTGCTCTCAAAATTGTTTGAAGCACACTTTACTCTTGTGCTTCATAGGAAAGATAGGAGAAATGGTTGCCATGGTATCAAAATATAAATATTTTCCCATACTTATAAATTTTACATCTGAATTCAAATATTCCCTACTGCCGGGAACTAAATACATGTCGACACAAAAAATCTGGTGTGACAAGCACAGTACACAACTTTCGATTACCGAAGGTAAGAGAAAGTTGTGTACTGTGCGCCAGTCACACCAGATTTTTCGTTATGTTTTAGGCGTTTTTAATCTTGATCTTGATATTCCCAAAATTTCAATTTTTTATTATTTTAAAAGATAACTTGTATATAATACGTCTGATTAAAGCACATTTATTTATACGAACTGGTATCCAATTGATTTGAATAAATATTTATAGGACTGCCGGGAATCCGAACTCACTCCCCATGGCTTTTGAGGTTATCAATATTGATATTTGGCACTATCTTTAACCTCTCGACACGAGGAAGAGGGGGTATTCGATTTCAAAGCACTATTTATTTTCTGAATAAAAATTTATTTTATTAATTTTTTCAAAATAGAAGATTCGAAACTTTTTTTTTTTATTTTAGTCTTTTCGGAATCTCAGGCCATTAGACCCTATCCGATACTTTGCAATTTAAATATTTTTTTGTGGGAGTTCAGGATTATTTATTTATAACATTTGGTATCCAAATTAGTGAGCTGGATGGTCATATGGGTTGCCTAACTTTCAGGAACTAATAAACGAATCTATCCATTTTCCTACTAGTTATACCCGTGCTAGGTATCAATAAGGGTTTAACAGCCTAGAGTAGAGATAGAAGTCTCGCTTCCCGTCTTGACCAAGGATTTTTTTGGCTTCCATTATTAGGCCTCCTATTTCTAATTAATTAAACAAAATTTATTTGCATATAAATTTTCCACCTTTTAAAGTGTTATTAGGCCTAAGTTTTATTTTATTTTTTAATTTTATGGGAATAAATTTGGATTATTTAATTAGTAATAATTTGTAGCCAAAAAAATCCTTGTTCAGGTCGAGAAGCAAGACTTCTATCTCTACTCTAGTGGCAGTTAAACCCTTATTGATAGTGCCGGGTATAACATGAAGATAGAGATTCGTTTATTTCTTCCTGAAAGTTAGGCAACCCAAATGACCAGCCAGCTCTCTAATGGATTTTTCTTTTTCTTTTGGTTAAATTTCTCTAGAAATTAATAACTATTACTTCATTTGAACAATTAATCGTAAATCCCATTAATAAACTAGTTAACGAGCGTCATAACCAAATGAATTAATGAATGCTAAATCAACTTAGGCCATTTGAATATGCCGGCTTGTCACTTATTTGAATATCTTGGAATTTACCTGAATTAAAAGCACTTAATTAAAAAAATGTATTAAACAATATTAATCTCTTCCATATCATGATTTATAATATTTAGTTTATTTTTATCCCTTTAAATATATTATTCTAATCTGAACATGATTAGCATTTTCTTCTTTCTTTGATCTTTATAGTGGCTAATTTTCTTAGTCTTTTTTTTTATTTCTATTTTATAGTTTTTCTAAAATTAACCCCCAGGCAAAAGCATTTTGCTTTCTCAGGCGACATTTCTTTCCCTTCTTGTTATTATTTTTATCACAAAGTCAAAAGAGAAATAAAATTCTTTTGTGGGCAAAATTGATTTCTGTCAAAAAAATGAATATTTTTCTCCAACTCACTTCCCCCTCTCCAGTTTTTTTGACCAAATAATCAGAAAATAGAAAATAAGTAAATTTTTTTTTAATTTTGAAATTTAATCAGAAATTTTTCAAAACTTAAAAAAAAATTTTTTTAGTTTATTGAAAATTTTTCACGAAATTAGCCTTGCTCTTTTTTTGCACCCGTGTACTAAGAATTTACTCCAAACATCAAGATCAAATAAATATTCGCAGTAATAAAAAACCGGTTAAATTTTTTTACCAGTTTTTTTTAAATGTAAATATCATTAATTTATTGCCCAGATCATTTCATTAATTTAACACGAAATTACTAATAATATTCATTAATAAAAAAATATTTTTAATTTATAATAAATTAAAATAATTTAAATTTTAAATTTTTCCCTTTATTGATCTAATAACATCAGTTTTATTTTTTTTATTTTATTTATTTATTTTTTTTGTTCAAAAGTGTTAATGGAAATTTATTATTAAAGTTTAAAAAACGCAGGGTATTTTAATTTTTAGCACACCGAACTTATTCAAGTTCTCGAAAAACACCTTAAACAAATTTTAAAAAATATAATAAATAACTAAATGTTTTATGGTTGTGTAGATTTAATCAGGATCCAAAAAACTTTGCAGCCAGGAAATTAAATAAAAAAATCTTTTATTTAATTTTTTTTTTTTTTTTTTTTTTTTTATTCGCCGACGTTTCGGCCTCCAATCACGACCTTCATCAGGGCCTATGAATCAGAGACCCCAAGCAAGCAAGTCAATTCTAATTTTTGTACATATTAGATAAAAAAGAAATTATATATTTTTAATTGCAATAAATATTAAAATACCTAACATCGTGTATATTTAACAATATTTGTTTAAGTATTGATATACATCTAATATTTTTAAAATTTATATTCCTTATTGTAATTTAATATAATTTTTTTTAATTAATGTTATCATAGGCCCTGATGAAGTCTTGATTGGCGACCGAAAGGTCGGAGAATAAAAAATTAAATAAGATATTTTTTAAATTTCCTGAATGCAAAATCCTTTCGGGTCCTAATTAATAAATAACTTCCCACATTATTATTGAAACAAAATTTTATATTACATTATGGTTTTGGTCTTTAATTTTGAATCCAAAATTTAGCTTGAATGAAAATAATGCTACAATTCCCCACCTCTGTTCTAAAGGAATCATTAGAGAATAAG
>JAKCPI010029830.1:0-14409 GCA_023213315.1 Euborellia annulipes | reverse complement strand
TATGTTCTTCCACGGGGTCTAGTTTCAAATTAATTTGAAAAATTTTATGTGTCTACAACTTGATATTATTTTGAATTTAATTATTTTGCATTTCGTTAAGATCGTCTTTCTTAAAAAAAATTCGTTGATCATCCAGAGTATGTATTTATTAATTAGAATGACCCGTTTGCCCTTGAACTTGGTCAATTTCCCCCGCCAATGGACAATTTGGCCAATTGCTTGCGCGTAATGACGTCACAAGTGTCGTCCCCACTCGGGCCTCTCCTGACTGAGAGTGTTTACATCCGGATCGGGGATGATAGATAATCGATGACCCGCCTTCGCTACGCCCCCTCCCATCACCCATCACTCTGGGATTTTTTTCCAAAAGGGCCATTTCCTCCCTCGATTGATTGACCCCCTTTGGCCAATCGATAGCCTCGAAACAACTCGCGTGATTAAAATTAAGCCTTCCGATTCCGCCCCCCTGAAATAAATGTGTCGATTTTATTAGGTTTTTTTTTTTTTTTTGTAGATAAGAATCTTTTTTTCTCCTTTATAAATGTAAGAGAAAGACGAGTTGTAATTCGCTCAAAATAACTTGATTAAAATTATCTTCTTTCTTTTTTTTTAGCTTATCATGAATTTATATTTTATATTAAAATAATAGAATTAGCGAAAAAGGGAATTTATTATTTTAAACAGGTGAAATTATTATTTGCAAAGCAAAAAAATACTTTATATACTGCTTTTATATACAGTATAACAATAATTTTATCCATGGAATATGAAACTTAAAAAAAAAAAATGCTTAAAAGTGAAGCAAGGACGGATACAAGGAGGGGTAAAGGGGGTGATTACCAACTCTCCCCCTCGAGATTTGAGAAAAAAAATTTTCTTGGGAATTAGATTTTATAACAAATTTGCGCGTTAAGTTCGTGTTTATATAAGCTTATTCTGGTAAATAACTATAGAATTCAAATTTAAATTACCGAAAGTAAGCGAAAGTTGCGACAGTCACACCAGATTGCTCCACTCCCTCCTATCCCAGGGCGGATACAAGGGGGGGGGGGGTAAAGGGGTTAATTATCCCCCCCCCCGAGATTTGAAAAAAATACTTTTTTTCGAAAAAAAATTTACTTTTAATGTAAAATTTTAAAAATTAATACTTAAAAATTTGATTTGTATTTATATTCTGGCAAACAAGTACAGAATGCGCCTTTAAATTACCGAAATTAAGAAAAAAATGTGTGTTGTGCGACCACGCACACCAGATTACCTCCCCCGAGAGACACCTCTGGATCCGCCCTTGCTCCTATCCCCCGAAAAACTCCTCGAATCCGCCCTTGAGCTGAAGTGAATCTTTCATTGTCTGATATAAATATTTAGACCATCCCCTAGCATCTAGAGATTTTTACTTTCTCTTACCTCTATATATATATGTTAATATATATATAGAGAGAAAGAATTGGATTCATGTCAAAAATTCGATGTCGAGATTTTGATGGATATACACGTTTTGAGGTCCCCTGAATCCAAAAAAGTGGTTTTCGCGACATGGTCTGTCTGTGTGTCTGTGAACAAAATATCTCAAGAACGAAAAGAGCTAGGAGGTTGAAATTTTATATTTAAGTTAGGCACCCCCATGGGACGCGACACGAAGCTTTTGAACAAAATCGACCAAAGAGTACTAGTACTTTACTGATGCACTTTTTCAGTTTTTTTCGATTTTCTCAAAATTTGCTTCAACGATTTTTTTTTTAAATTCAAAAATCAATTATTTTTTAGATTCTCTATAAAATGTATATTATCATTTTGTCATTGAAATCTTCTGAAGACTACTTTACTCTTGTACTACATAGAAAAGTTAGGAGAAATGGTTGCCATGGTAACAAAATATAAATATTTTGCCATACTTATAAATTTTACATCTTGAAAATCGAATGTACCGTACTGTCAGAAACTAAATACATGTCGACACAAAAAATCTGGTGTGACAAGCACAGTACACAACTTTCTCTTACCTTCGGTAATCTAAAGTTGTGTACTGTGCTTGTCACACCAGATTTTTCATACTTTAACAATTTATGAATAAAATACCTTGGTTTATTCTTCTCCATAAACTTTTTTGCAAATAAAAATTTTGCATAAGAAACGAACATCAAAATGACATGATGATTAAATCGCCTTTCTAATTCCAAATAAATCTTAAAGGATTTTAATTTATTCATTGCCAGTGTTTTGTTTCCCTTTGGGGTTATTAATGAAGATTGTGGTTAAACTTTGTCCTTTCAAGAAAAAATATTGATTAATATGTTTATACACTATTCAAGATGAGTGTGGGAGGGGCGGAAGGGGTGGGAGGGAAGGGGGAGGGGGAGGAATCCAAAAGGGCCAAGCTCTGCGTCTTTGCTTTCTTCTCAGGATCTAGACGGAAGTTCTATGATAACCGTAGAGAATTGAATGCCGTTTTTTTTTTTTGCACCTTCTACAAATGCAGCCAATTAGTAGGTTGAAGTTCTCTCTCTCTCTCTCGCGATTTGTTTGACATTTCCTTAATTAATATCGGAAAATGGAAGGAAAGGAAGAGAAGAGGGCCATGCCATCACACATGCCTATACGATTAGCTTGAAAATTAAACCAATAAATTCTACTAATGAATTAGATACACAGATCCTACCATGACTGGTGGAAATAAATACCTTTTTTTTTCCATATTATTTATAATAAATTACCGGTTTAGGATTGTATAATAATATAAAAAATATTTTTGTTTATAAATTTAACATCTTGAATTTTTTTTTTTTTTCATAAAAACATTCACACTTTTTCTCATTCACACTCACACTCAAATACACATTCACACTGTCTTTTCGGTAACTCAGGCCATATAAGACATTTACGATAACCGTTATTGATTTAATATACATATATAGGGTCCAGACACTCTTATTTAAGCCATTTGGTATCCAATTGGTTTAAATAAAATCATCGGACTGCCTGGGGTCCGAACCCGCGACGTTTGGTATACGAGGTTAGCACGCTAACCTCTACACCAAGCCCCGAGGGCAACATATTGAATTAAAATCTATCGTACTGTCGGAAACTAAATATATGTCGACACAAAAAAATCTGGTGTGACAAGTACAGAACACAATTTTCTCTTGTGGAAGGGTAAGAGAAAGTTGTGCGATCATTCACACCAGATTATTGAGTCGATATATATTTAGTTTCCGACAGTACAATAAATTTGAATTTAAAATGTTAAATAAAGAGACAGAAAAAAATTTATATTCTTTTACCATGGCAACCATTTCTCCTATCTTTCCTATGAAGTACAATAGTAAAGTGGTCTTTATAAGATTTCAATGGCAAAATGAGAATATACATTTTAAAGAGCATCTAAAAAATAATTGATTTATGAATTTTAATCAAAATCGTTGGAGCGAATTTAAAAATCTAAAAAAAGCAGACAGACAGACCATGTTGCCCAATTACCGTTTTAGGACTGTATAATCTTAATAATAATATTTAAAAAATTAATTTTCAAATATATTTAGAAATATAATTTAAAAAAAATGTGCACATCTGGTAATGGAACCCGGGTCTCTTCGCCTGCCGGGTGAGCGTGAATTTATATAAACCGGTATTGTTGGTGGCCTAGCATTCAAGGCGCTTGATTGGCAAACGAACTCAAAATCGATACCTCCTGCTAGGGGACAATTTTTTTTTTTTTTTTTTTTTTCAAACTTTTAAATCGTGTTCTCGACGGAGAGAGGTTCGTTTCCCGTTAATATATATATATTAAATATTGATAAATAAGATTCTTTTAAATTATCTTAAATGTACGGTAAATATTGGGTGATTTTTTAGTTTGAAATAAAACTCAATTTTTTCTATGGAAAACTTTACTTACGGAAACTTTCTGGTAACTTCATGATTCCGCTCTCATAAAACTTTTGGCCCTTATCAGCAAAAAAATTATCGTCTTTATTGAAATTTCTACCATTTAAAAAACTTGCAAACTTCGAAATAAATGATAATCCAATGGTGCAAGGTCTGGGCTATATGGGAGATGCAACATCACATAGTATCCCTTATTATTTTAATGAGATATTTTCAGTATATAATAAATATAATAAATATAAATTAATTAATCTAGTAAATGGTTTTTAAATGGTTTATTAATTTTTTTTTTTTTTTTTTTCTTTTTGCAAAAATTAAAATTTTTATAGTCTATTTAATAATTAAAATGAAAATAATCAAATTTTTATAAAGTGTTATTTATTTATAAATAAATAAATAAATAACTTTTATTCAATTATTTTCTATAAAAATATTTCTATAAAAAGAAGAATCACTTTATAAATTTTTTATTAATTTATTCATACTTAAGATGAATATTTTTTTTTTTTTTTTTATAATCCATCATAAGTATTTTTTATTTTATTTTATTTCATTTATTAAATATATGATAAATTTATAGTATAATTGTGTTCATCGAACTGGAATAGAAATTTTTAACCCGAATAAATATTATTTACTAAGCAAATATTTAAATAAATTTCACTATCGTTCTGTATTTAAATTAACAAATATATTATAAATTTATTTTTTATTGCATTATCATATGGAAATGCATGCATATAATAAATATTTTTGGATTATTTTTTTTTTTCAATTTTATTAAAATTATTTATTATTTCTTCTATGAATGAATAAATTATTTATTAATTATGATATTTATTCGAGGCAAATTTCAAATAAAAAAGAAAATTTGGGAATTTCAAATACTTTCATATACACGGCAAAAAAAATGGGGAGGTAATTTCAGGAATATTTTCATATTCTTCCCTCAGTGCAATTTTCAATTCAAATCATCTCCGTTTCTGGCTGAACTTATTGAAATATCATTCAATAGATGTTCAATAGGATTTAGATCTGGACTACATGCTAAATAAATTATTACATTTTTTTATTATGTAGTCTTGCTACTTTTACCTCTCGGTGTATAAAGAAAAATCAAGATCTTCAAAGTAATTTTTACTTGTTCTTTATACAACTCAGGGTTCCTTCTGAAATAAGTAATTGATTCCTAGACAAGATTTTTTACTCAAGAAATGTTCTATCTAAATTTAGCCCCTAAAAATATTTCAATTTATATTTACTTGAATTATCTGAAAATTTTACTAAAAAATATTTGATTTATAAAAATATTATAAGTCTTAATTAGGCCTATATTTTGTAAATTGAAAAATTTGAAAAAATTCGGCATAACTTAACATAACTGTTAAGTCAAACGATTCTCCGTGGCTGAGAGGTTAGAGGTATTGTTGACAGATGCCAATATTGATAATCTTATAGGCGCGGGTTTGGATTCTAGGCAGTTCAATGAATATTTATTTAAATCATTTTGATACCAAACGGTTTAAATAAATGTGCCTGGACCCCCTAATATTTCGTATCTAAAAATAATTCGTATTCATATCGTTAAAGTCCATATGGCCTAAGATACCGACAAAATTTGAACAAAAAGCTCAAGTCAAATATTATATATTTAGCCTATATATACGAGAATAGACTATAAAAAAAACTTTTCTGTATTTATTTATTCTGTATTATTGAAAATCGAAAGTGTCATTTATATATATTATATATACTTTTTCATTTTCTAAAATAATCTGAAAATAGAATTTGAAAATTTGAAAAAATTTTTTACCACGAACAGACAGAAATTAGTATTGGTGTTAGTTGAAAAATTCTCATAAATATTATTAAAATACAGTATTATAAATAAAACTTAAAGGGGAACAGTGTCAATTATTTTACTTAATAAAAAAATATTCCTGTTCACAGAAGAAATTATTAAATAAAAGTGTACAATGGCTGTTATATATTAATCTTAAGGAAGGTAGAACTGCAGCCAGGAGAATAAAAAACTATTTTAATTTCTTTTGGCCGACATTTCGGACGCCAATCGCGTCCTTCTTCGGGACCAGAGATTGTTAAAAAAACATGTTGTGGAATATATAAAATAATATGAACGATACTTAAAAAAGGCATCTTTTATTTTATATATTCCAACAACAACATGTTTTTTTAACAATCTTTGGTCCCGAAGAAGACGTGATCGGCCTCCGAAACGTCGACCAAAAGAAATTAAAATTGTTTTTTATTCTTCTGCCTGCAGATCAACCTTCCTTAAGATGAAATTATTAAATATCTTCAACTTCCTTTGTTAAGTAAAATAAATAAAAATATTAATTTTTGGTCCATTAAAATTAAAGTAGTATTACAACAAAATTAAATATACAAATCAAACATTAGATTATTTGTTTCAAAGTTTTTATTAATTAAAAATTAACACTTAATACCTATTTCGACAATTATTTGTCATCATCAGAAGTGATTACATTCTAATACATTGAATTAGGTGTATTGTATTAGATAATTGCATTTTAGAGTAATCCAAAGTTATTTTTTTTTAATCTGACCCCTAAAAAATATAATGAGACCCAAATCAATTCGAGATCTGAGACTATTTAGATTTAATAATATTATTTTCTATACTATTATATTTGAACGAAACCATTATCCATTCTCCAGGCCAGAGAACAAGAGTCAATTTGCTACTCAAATTAAGAAATCGTATCCCTTGTAGAAAAGGACACAAAATCTCAACGTGAATAGCTTTAATGTATATCATCAGATTTCACAAGATGATGAGATGTCATATATTTTGGATCAGACTATAGTCTATCAATGTCGTCGGCTGGTGTGCTGTTTGCGACCTGTGCTAAACAGATTGGATTCACCAAGCGAAAGCAAAACTAAACAAGCAAACGATGAACAAGAAAAGCCAGAAGCAAGAGAGGTGGGAGAGGATAAAGAGAGGATCCCGTGGGATAGAGAGAACAGGGAGCAGCAAGAGAAAGAGAGAGAGCTCGTGAATGGGGTCATCATCGATCCCGAATTGTCTGGCAAAGGGGAGGGTCTCATTGATCCGGAGCAAAAAAGGGACTTTGAGGGCGAGAGGGATGGGATTCGAAAGTGAAACTCTCTTTATAAATACACCCAGAGACACACACACAAAGGCAGGGACACACACACTGATCGCAATAACAACATAAAAAAAAGACTAAACTAAATTAATAATTCACTAGAAAACGAGCAGAAGTTTATTAATAAAAAATTCAAATGATCAAATTCAATAAAGTTTTTTTTAATTTTTTTTATTTTACTGGAACGAGAGGTAGGAGGGATTAAAAAGACATATTTGTCATTTATCTACAGCCCTTTTATGTCCTTAAATTAATATGTATTTAAAAAAAAAAGATGATGAACCTCTTTGAGTAAGATTGAAAAAAAATATGGTGTTCTGGTCGCACATCGTACGACTTTCTCTTATCCTTCGGCTTGTCCCACCAGATTTTTTGTGTCGAGATATATTTAGTTGCCCTTTGCACCTAAGTTTCAAATTTGCCACGCTATTCATAGATGACGCTGAGCTACGAATACTTCCACATCAGTAAAATGTACTTCAAACAATTTTCACTAAAAATTTCACTGATATAATTTTTAAAGAGCATCTAAAAAATGATTGATGAATTTTCGGAGCAAATTTTGAGAAAATCGCAAAAAACTGGAAAAGTATTAATATATCAGTAAAGTACTAGTATTCTTTGGCCAAAAGCTTCTTGTCACGTTCCAGGGTGTTATGTAACAAATATAAATCCATTAAAAAAAATTAAATATAAAATTTCAATCTCCTAGCTCCCACTTTTTTGGACCCAGAGGACCTCAAAACGTGTATATCCATCAAAATCTCGACTTCGAATTTTTGACATGATCGCAATGCTTTCTTTCTTTATATATTTCACATAAAGGGTAAGAGAAAGTAACAGTGAAGGAAGAAATTGATACACTTTGTGAAATTTCTCATTGAATTTTTGTCTTTCAACATCTGAGGCCATTTATATTTTATTTAATTGCAATCAGTCCCTTAGGTATTACGAATTCGAAATTATTACTTATGAATTCACATTTTCTCTTATACCAATCGCTGAATTATTTGAATTTTGGAATCAACAGTTTGTTTTGTTTAGTAATTGATTTTTTTTTATTTATTTATTTATTTTTTTTTTTTTTGAAGTCTTTTCGGCATCTTATATTAGGTCATTTAGGCTCAAACGATACTTGATTATTCTAATTACAATATACAGTATTTAGGTCAATACTTATTTATTTATACCATTTGGTAACCAAATTTAAAAATCCAGATTTAAATAAATATTCATCGCAGTGCCTGGGGTCCGAACCACTCCCCTAAGGTTAAAAATATTGACGTTTGTCAACATCTCAGCCACGGGGGGTCGGTATTTTATTTATTAAAATTAAATTAAAATTAATTAATACAAACTTGATTATATCCAATTGTTATCACACCTATTCTTTTTACACAGCCTTTTTTTTGTACTACGTATTTTGATTTAATTTACAAGCAATACAAAAAAAAAATGTCTTTTTTACTTGATTGAATTCTATTTAATTTTGTTTAATTTAAATTTTAAGAATTTTTTTTTTCAATCAAGTCCCCTACACTCAACTTCAAATTTTCATTAGAGTTAACATCAGCTGAGTTTTGTAGTGTTTTTTTTTTGCCCCGAGTTTAAATCTATATTTTTTATATATCACTTTTTTTTGTTATTTGAGTCTGTAGATCGATTCCTGTTCTGAGCAAGAAAAATAGCCCAAATTATTATTTTATATAATCAGAAGCATTCAATATTTTAGAAGTTGGCTGAAATAAGAAACAAATTTTATTAATTAATTATCGCATACATCCTCAATTAATTCTTCTTTCTTTCCTTTAAATCCATATTTCGGTCTCAGCATATTAGAATTAGATGCGACGAAGAGAAGAAGCAAACCGACTAACCACATGGTTTGACACTTGTTGAGGTGAGAGCCAAGGAGGGTAAAAAGGAGCTAGAAATAGGTTAGGTAATTCGTGGTTACCATCCAAGTAGAGCCATAAGAGAGGGGATTGAATATTAAAAAAAATAAATAGGCCTAATTGGAAAATAGAATAAATATTATCTTTAGACATAGACTTAATTTTGTTATGAGTAATAATTAAATTGGATAAAAGAACGGGAGCCTTCCGGGAACAGCAGCCAAGGTTAAATAAAAAACTACATTTTTTTGCCGACGTTTCGGGTGCTAGTCGCACTCATCCTCAGGGCCTATGGTAACAATTTTTATTAGTAATTAATTATTTTATATACATAAATTTATGTATATATGTATAGGCCCTGAGGATGAGTGCGACTAGCACCCGAAACGTCGGCAAAAAATATAAAGTTTTTTATTTAACCTTGGCTGCTGTTCCCGGGAAGGCTCCCGTTCTTTTACCCAATTTGTATATCTACAGCCATTCAACTCAAGAAAGTAATAATTAAAGTTTGAAATTATGGACTCCTGATAGATAGGCAACCTTTAAAAAAATCCGCTTTTCCTGTTTATAAATTTTAAATCTTGAATTCTATTGTAATATATAGACGGAAACTAAATATATGTCGAAACAAAAAAATCTGGTGTGACAAGCACAGAACACAACTTTCAACTACCGAAGGTAATGCTGTGCAACCAGTCACACCACATTTTTGTTGTATATCGGAGGTCTAAATTGTCGAGAATCGAAGAAGACGAATTTTTTGACGATTACCATACTTTCTCTACTTCATATACGAGAAAATTATAAAAGAAAATTTGTTTCTTCTTCCACCTTACTAATTACTCTTTTCTGGGATTGAAAATTTAGGTGGAACAAATTCGCTATGAAATACAAATCAATAATATTTTACAAAATTTTGAGAATTAACAGTGTTAAGACCTTCACAAGTAGTTAGTAATATCATCCTCTTTTTTTTTTTTTCTTTATATTTATTTATTTTTTTATTTCCTCTTTTCTTCCCCTTAATAATTTATCTTTTTTTAAGAGAGGATTTAGGTCAAGAAAGAGGGTGAGAACTTCCTCACGCAACTTTTAGATCCTCTTAAAGAAAGAAAGAAAGAAAGAAAAAAAGTAAATACAGATAAACCCATTTCATCAACAACAATAAAAGGTTATATTTTATATATAGGAAAAAAATTTTTTTACTTGTATTTGAGATTTCTAAAGAGAGAGAGAGAGAGAGAGAGAGAGAAAACTTTTAAACTAATTAGCATTTGCAATTGTAGGAGGGGATATTTTGTAGTAAGGGTGCGATGGTTTTAACTTTAAATGAAGACCTATCTCATTAATTCATCGCCGTCAAAGATGAACAGCAAATGAAAGCGAAATTGATGTGAGCAAATATGAGATCTTTCCATAGTCAGCGTTAAACTTGTAGGTTATCAGAATGGAAAGAAAAGAAGAGGAAAAAAAATCAAATCACCTGGAATTTTTTAAATTAATGAGAAGAAAAAAAATTTTTTTAAATTCTATGGGAAAAATATTAATTAGAAGATTTAAGCAAGTTAAGCGTCAAGAAAAAGAAAAAAAATCATCGTAGTTTTGGTTTGAGGCGCCATTAAAATAATTAATTAATAGACAACAGTCCGAAGATCTCTAATTATTATGATCTTAAATATATAAATTCCAGCTTAAAGTTTTTATTTTTCATTTTACTTTATTTTTGGAACGAAGTTCTTTAACGCGGCTTACGCATGGTGAATTGGAAAAAAATGTAACGTAACAAAAATGCGTTCCTAACAAAAATGCGTTCCCAGCTTCCGAGCGACGACGGAGGAAGGCGAGATTAGCCGAAGTCTTGGCGAGGCCACGCCCATCTTTTAAATAATATTCATATTAAATTATATTCTGAGTTGAAGAAAGAAGTAAGCCTACGCTTTATATATACAGTATGTCGACACAAAAAATTTTACATGACAAGCACAGAACACAACTTTCAATTACAGAAGATATGGGAAAATTGTGTACACTGCGAACAGTCACCAGATTTTTTATTTTAGAGTAAAATTTATTATTTTAAGTACAGTAGCTCTCAAAAAGTAGTTAATACATTTTTTGCCTTTTTTGGCATCTTAGGCCATTTAGGCACCATCTTTATTTATAAATTAATTTTCACCCCCGCCATAACAATGAGGAAGATTTTAATTTGTAGCTAATATAATTTGATTAAATTTTTTTCTAAATATAATATTAACTTAAAAAATAAAATATTTTTCCCCAACTGATGCCGAGATTTTGATGGATATACACGTTTTGAGGTCCCCTGAGACCAAAAAAGTAGGTCTATCTGTGAACAAAATATCTCAGGAACGAAAAGAGCTAGGAGGTTGAAATTTTATATTTGAGCTAGACATCCCCCCAAAGGGTGAAAATAAACTTTTGAACAAAATCGGCCAAAAAGTACTAGTACTTTACTGATGTACTTTTGCAGATTTTTTCTATTTTCTTAAAATTCACTCCAACGATTTTGATTAAAATTCATAAATCAACTATTTTTTGATGCTTTTTGAAAAGTATATCACTGAAATTTTTCGTGAAAATTGTTTGAAACTCGCTTTACTGATGTGGAAGCATTCGTAGCTCAGCGCCATCTATGAATCCGGTGGCAAATTTGAAACTTGGGTGCTAAAGGCATATATATCTCGACACAAAAAATTAAGTACAGTACACAACTTTCTCTTGCCGAAGGGTAAGAGAAAGTTGTGTGCTGGGCGACTAGACACACTAGATTTTTAACACGTGTATCCATAATTAATATTTATTAATTATTCCCGTATACGTTATATATATATATAATATATAATTTCACATTTATGCTTTTAATGAACGCTTTAATGTTATCAATAAATTTGCAATTTGTTATCTAGAAATTGATTGGTTGATCATTTATTAATACTTTTGTCTTCACTAAAATTTTGATCACTCATTTGAAAATTTAATCATCCTAGAACACTTGTTTATTCTTTGTTCTTTATTTCATAGGAGTTTCGATTGCTCTATGAATAATCCATCATCTAAAGAGCCTAAAAACCTCATTTTACTTTTGGATTTACAAAAAAAAAATGTTGAGACATCTAATTAAAAAAAAATTAAGCTATTAGTACAAAAAACTACACTGTTCTTGCTGCTATTTTCGTATAAAAAAATTTTCAAATTTAATCAAAAATTTACTTCTAGTATTTTCAAGTACTAGCTCAATTATAGTTTATTTTTTACTTCGCAAATAAATGTCATCACTTTCTTTGATATATTGTAGATTACTAATATTTATTAATTCCTGAGGGAATTAAAGAGAGTAGGATAAATTAGGAATTGATTGAATGGGATTTATGAAAGCACTTCTTTTTGAAGATTTATTCTTAGATGTAACACAACATATGTCCCCTTCTTTTTTTAACATCTCATTTTTATTTCTATATCATCAACCCATCATCACTGACACATTTTTTATTATGTAATTTCAATTCTTTTTCTTATTTAATTTTATTTTCTTTCCGTGCTGGAGGATTTTTCCCAAGTACACTCTTTGCAAAGGTATTTGTTTTTATTTTAAAAGGTTTTAAATCTTTGTTGCCACATCAAAACTTGCGAGGAGAGTAGATATCATGATAAAACGAACTATAAAAAACAAAAAAGACTCATTTAGAAAAAGAGAGTGAGAGTTTCTTGCTTGCTAGGAGAAAAGAGAAAGATGATTTTGCGCCCTCTTTTACAACAACATTGCGTGTTTTTATACCCTTTTACCACCTTTGGAATTTATCATGGGAAATGATAAAAATTGATCTCTTACTACTTATCAAGAATACATTTTTTTTAACGGTGTCTTTTAAATATTATTTTGTTCAAAAAAGGGACGATATTTGTCATTTTTATAACTTCAAAATTGCTGAATATTTCTATTTACCTAATAAATAATTCTAGTACAATATGCTAAGTACTTATTAGGTTAAGCTACAGGTCTTTTCAGATCTTGTTAAATTTAACAAAAATTCCTCTCCCATAGTTTGCTACAGTCTGTGCCACAAGTGCCTGATGTGTTTGAGGATTGAGCCTTGAGCATAGACACAGCCAAAATGCTTGGCACTTTTTTTTTATTTTCTCAAAATTTGCTCCACCAAAACTGTTTTAATATTCAAAAATCATAATTTTTTAGATGGTCTTTAAAATGTATATTCACTTCAAATAAAAAAACATTCCTATTCTCCATAATTAAAAATACAAATTACAAAACTTGCATAAGAGTAAAACCTTAGGATAATATTAATATATTTATCATTAGTCTCTGAAATTATTTCAAAGTTTCATTTCACCTTACTCTTGCTAGAAACTAATTTCTGTTTGATGTAATCCTTGAGGCTAGAGAACCTAAATTAATTAATTATAAATTAATATATTAGCAACCCTAAATTGAAACTTCAAAATTATGGTCTAATGAAATCTTCGGTGAAATGGAACCTAAAACCTCTAAAGAAAATATATTCCTGTCACCCATAAAAAAAGGAAAAAGTTGAGGTTATGTGGAAACCTAAAAATATAACTGAAATAGAAAACCTTAAAGGCTGAAAAGATGCGGGTGTTGCGAAGAAATTTGCACTTAGGGAGGGCGCAGCTACGGCGCGCCGCAGCAGCCCAGGTCATTCAGTGAGCACGCCCGGGCCCTTTAACGCTCTTAACCCTGACCCCGTGCACCACTGCGCCCTTTGCGCCCTGGTCAACCACCCTCTGCAGGCCTCTGGCCCTGTCTGGCCAGCGTCTCGTCTGCCCGACCCACGCAACCTGTTGCGCCGCCAGTTTTTATCCCCCGCAGCCCATATCACATATATAATTGACATTATACATATGTCAAATGAAATCAAAAAAAAATATCTTCGCTGATTGATTTTCAATCAACAAATTAGCAGAAAGCAAATTGGGGAAATTATTATTTTTTTTTTTTTACAATAAACCGAATATCACGCCGATTGATGTTGATATTGAAGATTTCTTCTATTTTGTTTCACTATTTTTTCTTTCTCTTACCTCTATATATGTTAATATATAGAAAGAAGAAATGTTGGATTCATCAAAAATTCGATGTCAGATTTTGATGGATATACACGTTTTGAGTCCCCAAAAGGTAGTTTTCGCGACATGATCTGTCTGTGTGTGTCTCCGTGAACAAATATCTCAAAGACGAAAAAGTAAGAGGTAGAAATTTTACTTATTAAAGTTAGGTATCCCCATGGGACGTGACACGAAGCTTTTGAACAAGAAATCAAGGAGTACTAGTACTCTACCGATATACTTTTTTTCCCGATTTTTTCAAAATTCTCTCCAACAATTTTATTTAAATTATAAATCCATTATTTTTTTAGATGCTCTTCAAATTGTATATTCTTATTTTTGTACTTGGAAATATTATTTTGAAGCACACT
>JAKCPI010029829.1:0-12042 GCA_023213315.1 Euborellia annulipes | reverse complement strand
AAAATTATCATTACCATTCCAATCTAGTGCCTGCTTGAGGATTTGTTTAGATTCATAGAATACAGAAATGCAATGAATACAGGGGAATTTTGGTATACATTTCCTAAGTGAGAAATCGTAATCCTTTAGGAATTAGCCAAATCAAAAAAGTTATAGGAATTGGGACCCGAGTATTTTTCCTGGACTCTCCATAACGTCTTCTATAAGTCTGCAAAATTTCGTTTCAAAATTCTAACCGGAAGTTGGTCAACTAGAGCGTTACATACGGATAGATAGACGGACACCTGGCTATTATATATAGAGATATTTGCGGAAACTAAATATTATATATATCGACACAAAAAATCTGAGCAGACCAGCACACAACACAACTTTCTCTTTACCAGACACAGTCTTCACACAGACCAATGTCGCGAACCACTTTTTTTGGATTCTGGTGACCTCAAAAAACGTCCATATCCATCAAAATCTCTACGACATCGAATTATTGACATCAATTCAATACTTTCTCTCTTTATATTACCATATATAGGTAAGAGAAAGTAAAAATTATATATCCACGGTCTCAAAGGAAGAAAAGTGTCTAACTCCACTTATTTTCGAAAATCATTTTTTTGTATTTTCGGTTGATAAATATCATTCTCCTTATGCCCTGAACTGGGTAAGAGCGTAATTCAAATGTTTCAGTTCGAAAAGTTTTTAACATTGCCTCTAACATTGACAATGAAATGTTTTTTGACTCTCCTGAAAAATAAACAAAAATGGAGTTAGGCACTTTGCTAATTAGAACGTCGATATTTTAATTTAAAGTTTTTCTTGTTTTCTCGCTCCCAGTTTTTGACCTCGTATCCCAAAAAGATTTTTACAAAAGCCCTCTCTCTTTCTTTCTCTTCATATAGAATTAAAAAAAAAAAAAAATATTTATCGCGAAATTGATAAAATTATAAATTGAAAAGAAAGTAAGTTATAAAAAATGTATCAAGAGGTGAAATTAATTCCCAGCCCAAGTGACTTTCTTTTCTTTTCCAAATGCAAACGATCCTAAATTATTCAATGTCGATTAGATTGTGAATGGAAAGTGTGTATTTAATATTAATGGCGGAATAATGCCCATCCCCTCCCCATTTTGTTCGTGTTATCTTGTATTAACCGTTTTGATAATGAAACCAATAGTCATGCGTCGTCTACCACCCCCCCCCCTCGCCTTTTTTTACATCCGATTTTAGAGGGGGGGGGGGGATAAAGTCCTAATTTATGAACACATCGGAATCCGATAATCGAACTTCCCCGCACTCCTATATTCTCTTTTCAAACCAAAAGTGGACCATTAATACTCAAAAACGCCCCCTTTAAAAAATTATATTTTTTTTATCTATCCATTAAATAATTACTTTTAGAAAGCGTTTTCATTTAATTATTAATTCACTTTCTATTTTAAATTTATCATAGTCGTGTCTTCTTTATTAATATCAAATCGAATTTACTCTGAAACTACTTGACGGATTTACGAACGTTTTTTTCAACGATATAAAGAATTTTATGACGGAAACTGCCAAAGGTGTATATATATATATATATATATAATTATGAAGGTTTACTTTTGATAAAATTGTTCAGTTATTCGGAACACAAAATAAATATTAAGCATTTATTTTCAGAAAATTTATTAAGGCTGGCTACTGACATATGTTTCAGTTTCGGTCAACTTGCTGACCATCATCAGTTGACCGAAACTGAAACATATGTCAGTCGCCAGCCTTAATAAATTTTCTGAAAATAAATGCTTAATATTTATTTTGTGTTCCGAATAACTGAACAATTTTATCAAAAGTAAACCTTCATAATCATATATATAGATATAAAGAATTTTACTAAAACTACTGACGCACAGCACAAAACTTTCTCTTACCTTCGGTAATCGATAGCTGTGTTCTGTGCTTGTCACACCAGATTTTTCTTGCCAACATATATTTAGTTTCCGCCGATATATTAGAATTAAAGATGTAAAATTTATAAACAGGAAAATATTTATATTCTACATTTCAAAAGGTTTTTTCCGCTCTACGCCCCCTTCCCCCACTCCCAAATTATTATTTTTTAACTTTTTCACTCGATTTCATTAAAATTTAAAATGACGATTCTCTAGTGAGTAAATAATTGAAAAATGGTATTTCAGACCTCAGAAACTTCTATCGGTCCTACCCCTCCTACCTCTCCCTCTAAAAGTTATTTTCCACGCGATTTTCTTATTTAATATTTTTATATTATAGTGCAAAATTAATTAAAATACTTCTGGGCAACCCTTAGTCATATCTTGAGACGCCGCCCACCAGGGCCTAGCGTGGTAGGGTTGCCGAAGCCTCCCCAAGTAACCTATATATATAAGGGCTATGTATGAGTGGAAAACTTTTCCTAATTCTCTTTCTTTTTTTCTTTATAGTTTTACCTGCTACGATTGACTGCTTGACTCAAGTTCAGAGAAAGCATCGCCTTTAGTTGTGCAGAGAGGGCTTGACATTGTTACAGGGCCGTGTCTCTCCGGCCCAGGATTCCGACAATTTCTATATTTTGGTAAGTAACATTTTTTCCACTAGATTGCTAGAACTCTAAAGGATAGATTCTTAAACAATTTTTCTTTTGCAGGTTTGGGGTTCCCCAGTACAAGTGTGATCAGTGTTAAGTGTTTATTTTTAAGTGTTAAGTGTTCAGTGTTTAACTTTCAAATAGTGCAATCAACTGGATCAGCTCTACGAGCAGGGAGCTTCGATGGATCAGCTCTACGAGTGGCAAGGAGCTTCGAGCGACCGTCAACCCCTCAGGAGGTGAATATTTTATTCTCTAAACATACACACATAAATCCAAAAATATATAAATGATCTTATTCTAATTTCATTTTTTTCTTTTTTTGTTTCAGAGTCCTGAGGGTCAACAGAACAAAGGTATATAAGCATGGTGCAAGAATTTTGAAGGGGGTAGATTAGATTAGCTTTTATTAGGATGTTGCTTTATTTCAGCTGAACCCAAATAGAATTAGCTCTTTTTTTTTAAATCAATCAATATAATTTTTTTTTAATGATATTTTCAAATAATCGTTTTATAGAATAAATTAAAAATAAAATAATTTTCACTTTTCATTAATTTTAAAATTTTAAAATTTTGATTTCTAATTTCTTAATTAAATTTTAATTTCATTAAAAAAGTTTTAAAAAAAGTTCAAAAATTTCATATAAATTTTTATAAAAATTTTTTGCTAAAAATCTAACTTAATTTTTTTTTACATTTTATTAAAAATTAGATTAGACTTCCTCCCCACCTGCGTCGGGAGAGAGGATGCCTCTCTCTCCTGCACCGAGGGACATCATCAACTTGGTACCTAGAACTTAAGGTGTGATTTATATACGAATACAAATTTAAATGTATTTACTTTTCGATCTATAATTTGAAAATTCATTTTCACGCCTTAAATTGTAGTTTAATAGTTTAAATATAGAGGGGTGGAGGGATGCACCATGCCAACGAGAGGGATTTTATATTTGAACCTGTAGCTATTTCTTATGAAGCTAATAGTGGAGAAATCAACGCGAATATTCTTCAAATTAGGCCTCTGTTGGAGATTCGTCGTTGCTATTAGCTTCAGGTGCCTTCTCTAATCGTTAGCCAGTTTGTTTTGTTAGGCTCCCTTGATTGTATTTGTATTTAGGATCCATCAGAGGGGTAAAATGAATTATATTTTCGAGGTTGGGTTTGAGGTGGTTCCATGGGTAAACGAGAGTCAGGGAGGGATGTCGTTTTTCCAGGGATAGCCTGGATGTAAATAACGCATACCCTTAAGGCCAGGGACAGGCCCGAGGGCCCCGCCGATCTGATGGTGGGGACCGGGTATATACAATTACAATTCGTTCGTATTTCTAATTAGGCTAGGTAGGATCTCTTTCGGGAAGCCCCCTGGTCTCTCGTTTACTCGTAATTCAAAAAATCACACCCGACTTTCGGTTTTTCGAATTACTCGTATAAATCACAATTATTTTTTGAAATTTCGCATATTCTTTTTAATGCAAATAATAAAAATAATTGTTCGTGAAGTGCATAATTTTTGCTTGAATTATTTCGGAATTTTGTTTTTGTTTTATTTTAAAGAAAAAGAAAGTTTCTTATGTATTATTTATTGTAAACTGGTTTATGGTATGGCGAAGAAGCCAAACCTAAATAAAAAAAAAAGAAGTCTTCAAGATTAAGTATTATGCGATTTAATAAGTAAGTAAATTTCATATACATAAAAATAAAATGAGCAAAACTAATTCAAATCTTATATTTTTCAGATGACTTGTATTTCCTGGACGTTGCTATCAACTCATCTAATTTTGTTGTTTTGGATCTTTTAATTTACACAGTAAGTAAATACAAATTAAAGGCGCCCCTTTTGGAATTTGCCCTTTGGGGGTTAGGTACACCACTGTTTATTTGAGCTTGTGATGGGTGATCAAATTTGACAATTGCTGCTGCATTTTTATATTAAATTTCTTACAAACGCGAACTCATTTTTACGTCTTAAAATGAATTTTTCAATTTTTTTTTTTTTAATAAATACATATTGTGAAGTGCACATAAAAAAAGAAGTCTTCAAGATTAATTTTTAATGCAAAAGTAAGTAAATTTTCATTAAGTGGTATAATCAAAATATGGAAACTATTTTTATTTTTTTTTTTTTTAGGTAACTTAATTTTGGTGAGGATTGGTGGGCTATGAGGGGAGGAGGAGGCCCAAAAAACAATCTTACATTTTTTGGATTATAAGTAAGTTTCATATATTATAGTTATTGATATTAAAATAAAATGAGCTAAACTAATTCAAATTTTATATTTTTCAGATGACGTACTTTCTTGACGTTATTTTTTTCATTCTGGTAAACTAAAAACCAACTTTTTTAATAATACAAATGAAAGAAAGATTTTGCCTTAAGAATGTATCATTATCATCTAGTGGTATCTAATCATCGAATTTTGTGGTTTGGAGCTTTTAATATACACAGTAAGTCAATTAAAGGCACCTTTTTGCAATTTGTAGGTCTACGGTACATTAGAATTAAAGATATAAAAATCTGGTGTGACTGGTCGCAGAGCACACAACTTTCTTTTGCCTTTCGGTAATCGAAATTTGTGTTCTGTGCTTGTCACACCAGATTTTTTTGTGTCGACATAGTTTTCGCCGATATATAAGAATTCAAGATGTAAAATTTATAAGTATGCGAAAATATTTATATTTTGTTACCATGGCAACCATTTCTCCTATCTTTCCTATGAAGTACAAGAGTAAAGTGGTCTTCAGTTTTCAATGGCAAAATTAGAATATCCATTTTAAAGAGCATCTAAAAAATAATTGATTTTTGAATTTTAATCAAAATCGTTAGAGCTCGTTAGAGAGATTTTGAGAAAATCGAAAAAAAAAACTGAAAATGTATATCAGCAAAGTATTTGTACTCTTTGGTCGATTTTGATTAAAAGCTCATTTTCACGCCTAGGGGGCGCCTAACTTAAATATAAAATTTCAACCTCTTAGCTCAATTCCTTCATGCTTTAAATTGAACACAGACATACAGACAGACAGACCATGTCGCGAAAACCACTTTTTTGGATTCAGGGGACCTCAAAACGTGTATATCCGTCAAAATCTCGACATCGAATTTTTGACATGAATCCAATACTTTCTCTCTATATATATTAACATATATAGAGGTAAGAGAAAGTAAAAAAGCAGTGGGAAAAAAACAATCTCTCTCTCTCTCTCTAGGATATAATATTTCTTCTTTTTCTGTCGCCTAAAATAGGTTGTTTCATCTATCGTCACTCGTTTTTCGTCCATCGAACCGACACTCAAATGCGCCCTCCCCTCCACCTTCTCTTGCTTCTTTCGAGCTTTCTATCTTGGAAGTGCTGGTGAAAAAAAATAAGTCGATCTAATCTTGTGGCAACTAGCTGCAACATCTCGGGAGAACGCCCAAAGGAATTAGTCGCGACTTTTTTTTTTTTTTTTTTTTTTACTTTCTCTGCCCTTTGGCAGAGTTCCTCATCCATTTCGGCCATTCTTTAACCCCCCCGCTTCATCTCTTTTTTTTTTGGAATCTCGAAGCCCTTATTTGTAACTATTAAAAAGTAATTTGTTCTTTAAAGAAATTAGCAATGTGGAAAAATAGAGTTCTCTTTACGAAATAATTAATTTCCCAGGCATTCCTTCTGATAAAAAAAATATATAAAATAAAGTGACAGCCTTTGAAGTTTTTTTTTTTTTTTAAGAGATATGAAACGAGACTGGAAAAATTAAAACATGTCTTGCGAAACTATATATGGTAAAAATATCTCACGTTTTGATTTAAATAAATGGAAAATTGTTTAAAGTGCATGGGATTTGTTGAACAGCATTAATGAAATAATTTCTATTTTATAAAAGAAAATGAGTTTGCAATAACGCCATAATCGCCAGATCCCAGACACTTGACCGATAAAGAAGAGTCAAGATTGACTAGGTTTGTTCGTTTCGCTTGTTTTTGCAGTATCATTTACACATTTTGACCTTCAATCTGTTCATTTCATTTTTTGCACGCTAGCATAATTAGCATTCTATTCGTTTTTAACTTGGGCCAGGGCAGAAAATGTAGATTTTGGTGCATAATTTGTCCCAAACGAACACCTAGTGTGAATTGTGCAGGGCGATCTCAGCGCCAAAGCTTTAGTAGATGACCACCTTATGCCGCCATTTTCTCTCAATCCACTTCGATTTTAATGGAAACTTTCCTGGTCCAAATTTAGAAACTTTCCAATAAAGATTTTCATTTTCTTTTAAAAAAACAATGAAATAATCACAATTAGAAAACGCATGGGTGGGACTTAATATTGTCCTTCACTGTACAATAGAAATTCGTTTATTTTTTCTAGATTTTAGATAAGAAAGCGTAATAATCAACACTCATTTGTTAATTCTCCCTCAACATTAACAACTCTACGTGCTCTTGATAAGCTCTGGTGTAATTGATCGAAAATTTCATGTCTAATATTCTTCCTTCCAATATTCTAACACCATCCGCAAACTACGGTATAATTTAAAAAATATTTATTAATCAGTAGCTCAACTCTAGTGATCTCGAATTATCCGAGCTAATGCTGAGTGGTAGCAGCTCCTTCCACCGCTATTTTTCCTGAGCATCTATGATTTCTTATAATTGAAAAACGCAAGAAAATAATATAACTTTAAATAGTGAAATGTTAGTTCCAATCAAATTTTAAAGATACGAATAAAATGTTATGTGTTTCAATAAGATAAATTTTACGTGCAGTGAGGGACAAAATTAACTCCCACCCAGAGGTCTACCTGGCTTTAGAGCACTGCATGTATCCAATAAATAAATAATAATAATAGAAAAGATACGATTAAGAAACAAGTTCGTAGTTTTAATTATTGACGCAACCGCTATCTGAAATATTTTGTTATTTTTCAGGTTTTTATACCTCAAGAATTCCACTTGGTGGGACTTGATATTGTCCATCACTGTACTTTTCGACTTTTAAGTCATCATCGGAAGTATAATCACAATTAAATTTTAATCCCGATGATGACTTAAAAGTCGAAACGTACGTAAAGTTATCTTATAAATAAATAATTAGAAACACATAACCTAGAGTTGTTATTCGTATCTTTCAAATTGGATTGATACTATCACTTCACTATGATAATGTTTCAACTGTAGAAAGTTTAAATATGATAACTTTAAATATTTATGCATGAATATTAACTAGATAAAGATATTTATTTACGTTTGCTCTAGAACAAAAGAATAAAGACTCATAAATGAGGTAATCAAATATAATAGCAGAAATATTACATTAAATGATGAGTGTCATTAACTTAGAGAACTATTGTGCAATACGGTATGTCTAATTGAATATATAAATTCTAAATGGCACCGTAAGTTTAGCGTGGATCGATCTCGAAGAAGAAGACGAAGCCGACGACACTTTCCTACTAAATCCCATCCCATTTTCTCCCATTTCACAGCCTCACCTAATTTCCGGTGCTTTCTCGTACCGGAAATGGACAAAAACACAAAAGAAAAAGGAGGGAGTTGGTATGCGCGGCCTTCGCAAGGAGTTACAAGATGGCGGCTAACGCTGTCGACTCGACCGCCCTCTCGATGATGAAACTGAAAATGTAAATGGACAGATGCAGCCATTAATTCCAGCGATAGTCACTTTGCCCATCCATCCATTCGATTCATTTCTCTCTCTGTTAAGTGCAATGTCATGATGTTTGTCTGTCATGGGCTGCTGAACATCCAAGAAATTCTCGTAGGCGGTAAGGGGGTAGAAAAAAAATAAAAACAGACACATGTAATTGAATAGTCGCCACTTTTTTGTCGATTTATCTCAATAGGGGCGCCACCGTCGCCATTAACAAATGAGAGGAGTCATGGAGATTTTTTTCTCTTTTCTTCTAAATGTTATTAATTCTTTAAATAAAAAAAGTTTTTCCTTAAAAAAAAAAAATCGAAACCTTCTGTTTACTATATATTTTCATTCGTAATAATAAACATTATAATTTTAACTTTTCTCATCAAGTTAAAAATTGAATTCAATTTTTATTAAAATGGCGTGCATTTTTCAATAGTTTCTTCTTATTAAATTCTTTGTGTTTTTCCTCTTTTGGAAAGAAATATAATAATAATATATATTCCGTTTAAAAAAAGTTTTATCAGATTAATTTTTTATTTTTTTTTATTTTAATTTCTAATAAATAAAACTTTAAAAATTTAAGCCTTTAAGGCTAGGGCACATTTAGGCGACGCGACGCGAATTTTCCTATATGTGTTACTAATTGTTGAAGTTACGATTTCTCCCATATGAAATGTATGAGGAAACATTTATGTATTCTTTGAAAAATCAAATTATAATTTTTACTTTCTCTTACCTATATGTATATGTTAATATACATATATATATAGAGAGAGAAAGTATTGGATTCATGTCAAAAATTTGATGACGAGATTTTGATGGATATACACGTTTTGAGGTCCCCTGAATAAAAAAAAGTGGTTTTCGCGACATGGTCTGTCTGTGGGTGGGTGGGTGTGTGTTCAATTTTAAGCATGAAGGAATTTAGCTAGGATGTTGAAATTTTATATTTAAGTTTTGTATCCTCCTGGACCGTGAAAATAAGCTTTTAATCAAAATCGGCCAAAGAGTACTAGTACTTTACTGATGTACTATTTCAATTTTTTTTTATTTTTTCGATTTTCTCAAAATTCGCTCCAACGATTTTTTTTTTTAATTCAAAAATCAATTATTTTTTAGATGCTCTTCAAAATGTATATTCTCATTTTGCAATTGAAATCTTCTGAAGACCATTTTACTCTTGTACTCCATTTGCCATGGTAACAAAATATGAATATTTTCCCATGTTTATAAATTTTACATCTTGAATTCTTATATATCGGCGAAAACTAAATATGTCTACACAAAAAAATCTGGTGTGACAAGCTCAGTACACAACCTTGGATTACCGAAGGTAAGAGAAAGTTGTGTGCTGTGCGACAGTCACACCAGATTTTTTTTCTTTTTAATTGACTATTTGTATTTAGAAGGCCTAAAAAAGAGTAGGGTTCCCACCTTAATCTTTGCAATTAAAGTACATTGGTGATTAAAAGTAAGAATAAAAGAATATAGTCTCAAAATAAAGTATGATTTATTTTTCTTTTATTGCTTTTCGCAAGTTTTATCAAATTATCATCATTGCTACAGCATCTTTACAGTTTATATTTAAGTTAAAGTAATTCATTTTTTATAAGTTCTAGAGATGCTTTGGTTCTTTCGTCTCGCCATCACAGAAAAAACTCTTTCTGTGAATGCCAATGTGCCAGGAATAAATGAAATTACTTTATACAAGTTTGAAAAATTACAATCAGTCTTTTTGCTACCTTTTTGTTGAGTAGAAAATTCCATTTTACGCAAAAATATTTATGAACACCATTTGCCCTGATGAAGTTCGTGACAGACGACCGAAAAGTCGGCAAGTAAAAATTAAATAAAAGATTTTTTTATTTAATCTCCTGGCTGCAAAGTTCCTCTGGTTTATGAACAAACTTTTTTTGAATCCCAGAAAAAATCAAATCATGAGAAATTAAGTATTTTTGCGTACTTTATTGTTCTCGTATAATTGCCCGAAATAACGTACAATATTTTATTATAAAGTACTGGTGGCAACCCTTTCTAGGAATGAGATTATATCCCACTTAACCTACCCCAGGAGAAGACAATGTTGGCGATATTGATAAGTTTTAACGGCAAGCGTTACTTGAACCCTATTGTGTTACAACTGTATATTTGTAATCCGCAGCTTATCCGATGAGCCTCCTTATTTTTCTTATTTTTCAACCAATTATCTCTCTTTGAATAGCTACGTTCCTTTTCCACAAAACATTTTTATATAAGATATTAGTCTTAATTTGATATATATTCTTTGAATTAATGTTAACAATAAATTTATTAGAAAGAAACCAGGCGGTATAAATTTGAAACAAATCACAATATTCAAAAAAATAAAATGTTTACGAGAAAGCTTTTAAATCTCTTTTATGGTACCCAAGGAGAGCATCTCGTTAAATGTTATGGAGTGTCTTTTTTTTTTGAGCTCTATTACTCTTTGAAATTATAAACATAAATCAATCGTAGAAGGTAGGCTAGCTATACTCGGAATCAGCAGATAGAAATTGAACTTGTTCGAAGAAGCCATAGATATTTTCTTCTTAATAAATACATCTTGGGGGAAAAAGGAACTAAAATGTCTGTGACGACAAAAAAAAAGAAGAAAAGAAAGAAAAGAAGGATCACCGAGGGCGGATGGGGAAAGGGCTAAAGTCGAACTAGCGTTTTTACGGCCACTAAACAAGACTAGAGAAAAAAACTACTCACACGTGCATCTATTAGCAGTAACGGACAAAAAAAGGGACATTCTAATTTTTAAAAGTGGTTCCTGGGAAACACCCCCGCGGGATTTGGATATTAATCTGTCAATGTCGTTGCGAATTCTATTTAAATTTGTTGTTGTTAAGAAATTGTTTTATTTTAAAAATTCGTTATAGTCCTTATATATGGACCCTGTTATGCAAATGTGTGTCAACTCCAAAAAAAAATTCAAAATTGAGTTAAGCACGGAATATTGTTTCAAATGAAAAAATTTATATTTAATGTAAAAGCTTAAAATTATTTTTACAATATTTTAATGCAGGATTTTCATTTTGCAATAAAGATTTATATTCCTAACACGTTGTTTTTTATGATGTTAACAACCAATAAAAAGTTATTTAACCTATAATATATATTGTTTACCTTAAATAAACCAAAATTCTTTTTTTGAAAAATGAGAAAATTTTCTCTGAATTCGTAGATGTCAAAATTTAATTTTTAGATATTATTCCTGATAGCGATTTCGAAAAGACAACAAAATAAATAATATTAAGTCAATTTCATTATAACTTTGATTTACTGTTGCCATGTTCACTTCCATTCAGGAATTAATTGATGAGAAAATTTTGTTATCACTTTGTATTTAATTTTAAAATATTAATACTATTTAAAATTTATTAATGTAATTTTGATAAAAAGTTTCTGTGATACTAGTATTAAATATAACTATTAAAGAACTTTAATAATAACTCCGTTTTAATTTTTGAATTATAACCTAAAATTATTTTATTAATATAAATAGTGCATAGATTAATTTGCAATCATGTGTCAAGAGACTTTGAAGCATTTTTGCAAATATAATTGGACTGAAGAATTTTGCAATAATAATTTTTTATATTTTATTGATTTTCTCTAAATTAGTCGTATTTTTAGAGATAATTTATGAATATCTGCCATAATTACAGTATTTACTTGTACAATTGACAAAAAAAAATGATATATAATCTAATCAAAACAATTTTAAATCAGAAAAACTTTAATGTTGATTTTCTCAAAACTCGATGTTTGGCCTTTGACACACCATTTGCATAAC
>JAKCPI010029827.1:0-22026 GCA_023213315.1 Euborellia annulipes | reverse complement strand
TGATATTAATTAATATTTATTTCTCAAATTCCACCACTGGGAGCGAACACGAATCTGACGATTTGTACTTTTATGTTTTATAGTATTTATTATTAAAAAGTGGGAAATTATGGACGAGAGCTTTAAAAAAAAAAGTAAAAGAAAAAATGAAAATTAATAATTGAGAAATAAACTAACCATCTTTGAGTTTAATCCGGGACGATTTTTCCAATGCAGAGCGGTCGATTGCCATAAGGATCTCGAACTCCATAGATTCTATCCTTATGCATGATTGCTAATGAATAACTCAAAGGTGCTAATTGCATTAAATGTTTTATTCTTGCAGGCCCAGTCGGGTCCATTTGTTTCGCCTTCGGGAGGATTCAAACATAATGCTTGCGTAATTAATTCAGAATCGGAATGCGTTGAAAGACCAACTCCACGGGCTAAAACCTTAAAAAAAAAATTATATTCAAATTTGATTGTGCATGAACATTCAGGCTGGCTCTAATAATAATTCACCTTTCTTCTTAGAGAGTCGCAATTGACAAGCTCTCCGTTATGCGCCACTGCAAGAGCGCCATGCGCTGTGTGCACAACGAATGGTTGACAATTCACTTCCTCGGAGGCAGCTGAGGTCGAATACCGAGTATGTCCATGCCCATGTTACCTGATTTAAAGAGAGAATGAATATTTTATTAGACTGAATGTGATAGGACTGAGTGATTTTCCTTCCCTATATAAGGAAGTCTAATCTATATACAAATAATTATCAAGTTTTAGAAACTATCATAACATCTTCATTTAAAATTTAATAATAATATCTTGAGCGTTGGGTGGCCGTAGATTGGTTTAAAATTCCGATTCAAATGAGCATTAATAAATAACTTTTCTATGTATTTTTCTGACCCCTGGGACCCTTACCGACGAGCCGAGAATTCGTCAGTGCTAAAAAAAATGTTTTTTTTTTTTTTTTTTTTTTTTTTTTTTTTTTTTTTTTTTTTTTTGATGTGGCAGTGGAGATTTAATCAGTATCCGAAGGAATTTTGCAGCCAGGAGATTAAATAAAAAAAATATTTTATCTAATTTTTATTCGCCGGCGTTTCGGTCGCCAATCATTACCTTCATCAGGGCAAATATTGTTAAATATACTCGATCTAATTAAACCTTACTAGATCCAAAAAATCAAAATCATGAATTGCATATCAATCATCGGTTAACAATTCAAGAGGTTCTGTTAAATAATACCTTTTAATTTTTTATGCTGTCGTTATAAATACCTAACATCGTTTATAGTTAACAATATTTGCCCTGATGAATGCCATGATTGGCGACCGAAACGTCGGCGAATAAAAATTAAATAAGATTTTTTTATTTAATCTTCTGGCTACAAAGTTCCTTCGGATCCTTTTTATAAAAGTTTTTATTTCTTCAATCTGGCCGGTCATTTCTGGAGTGGAATCTTCCAACTACTTACAATTGAATAATACGATTAGATTACAACTAGCTGATGAGACGCGTTTCTGATAACTTTTGAGATATCCGAAGAAAATCTATTCTCGCGATTTCGGACTCAAGAGCTGATCTAGTCAATGAATGGGTTGATTTATGGTGATGTCGGGAAAAAATCATCAGAAAATTGGACTTGTATCGGAAATGGGAGATCTGAAATATTGTCTACGATGGGAGAGATTTGATCTTCAAATGGGTAGCTAAGCTTGCAAGAGTTGCAACACAACTCGGAATAGAATCCCGTATGCCGTGAGAAAATTTCGCCAATCTACTTCTCCTGGGTTATGGGTATCTCAAAGGCCTTAAGGCGGATTCTCCGGTAAACGGAATCGGCCTCTTGAACCTAGCCTAAGAATCGCAATTCTTTAATCTTTAAGACTAAATGTAAATGAAATTCAGAGGTTAATTTTTTTTTTGTTAAATAAAGGGGTGGGGGGGCCCCTTCCCCCCTTTTTGTTGGCCCTTTACCCCTGTTTTACAGGATGCAGTCGCTGTTTCTGTGTATTTTCCAAAATTTTCGGAACATTCAATTATGGAAGCATTAGGTGGTAGGATGAAGCATAAATATAAAAAACAGGTGCACTAAAATAAAAAACCCAAAAAAGAAGAAAACTCAATGAGGGAATTCCCCCTATTCGCTTTTTAAATAGAAAATCTCGATTTTTTTTTCAATATTAAATTTTGTCATAGTAAAAGGTAAAAGAAAATTTCAGGAATTTGATGTTATTTAGACCCCGTCTCTATTTTTCTAAATTAATTAGTAATCAGTTTCATCGCTTAGGACGAGAAACTAAATTCTGACTCCTAAAGCAAGGGGCGAGATCTCTATCTCTGTATCAGGATCCAAAGCCCTATCAAAATGTATACCTTGATTCAAATACATAATTTCCAGTTGGGGGTCTTGGTGCAAAGGGAAGCACCCCGAAAACGCTTAAACCTTACTAGACCCAAAAATTAATTTCGAGAATTTATATCAATCATCGGCTAACAATTCAAGACGTTCTATTAAAAAAAATACCTCTTAATTTTTTCATGCTGTCGTCATTGAAGACATTGCTTATCATGCCCATGCCTTTATGGACATGAAATCCTTTCGATGAATTTCCTTCGCTGGTCACAATTCCCGCACTTTCTTGTCCTCTGTAAAACATACATTATTATTATTATTATTATTGTTGTTAATTAAAATTAAAAATTAAATTTAAGAATTTTTTTTACCTATGCTGAAGGGCAACAAGCCCTAAACAAATAACTTGAGGAACATCAATTTGTGTTGGCCATTCGCCGGCTGCGACACAACCAAAAAGTCCGCATTCGTGTGTTAATCCAGTCAAAGAAGAAAAATCAGGATCAGACGCCGAAGACGTCGCGTTTTCTACAGACATACCTAAAAAAAAAAAAATTTTTTTTATAGAAACAGGCGGAATTTTGTATAATAAACAATTTTTCCCTCTACAATATCGTTCGTTACTCTTTTAATTAGAAATAGGTACTCAAATTTGGCCAAAATATATTTTATTTAATTAATTGTTTAATTTTGTAGAGCTTATATACTCGTAGATATATATATTTTGAAATATTTTATTTAGAATAGTATAGAATTTTATAAAAATCAGAGCCCTTGGGGCGAGAGGGGGGGCAAATGCCCCCGTGTCACAAGACAAAAGTCATGAAACAAGATTGGTGTGGACGTCTTGCGAGACACACCACAGTTATTTCTTGTTATTTGAAACTTATTTGAGGGGTGATTATTTTTTGGCCTCGGGGTATTATTTCTCCCTCTAGCCAGAGGCCATAAGGGTATATTATTACTTTGTTGAAATTAAAGTTGATTATATCAAAAACATTCACACTTTTTTTCTCATTCACACTCACACAGTCTTTTCGGTAACTTAGGCCATTTAAGACTTTAGACGATAACCGTTGTAATTAATATATATATTTGGGGTTCAGGCATTTCTATTTAAGCCATCTGGTATCCAAATGGCTTAAATAAAATCATCGGACTGCCTGGTTCCGAGCCCGCGACGCACATAGGAGTATTTGTTCAATAAACCCGGACAAAAGTCGAAATCACTAAGTTACTCAAAAGTCGTAATGAAATTATTGTTCCTCAAGCTATTCAACAGATAACCGGTCCCTCCTAAGGTAGCCATAAACAGGGAAGCTATTTTAAGGGGGGGGGTGACAATGGGGGGCGACCGCCCCCGCCCCAAGCTTTTGGAAGGAAATAGTAAATTCTGAGCTTAGCTACTACTACTACTTAGATACTGTATTTCAAAACATAAATTGATTCATTTTCAGTCAGAATTTTACGTTTACAAAACTACATTACGAAGCCAACATTTTTGGCATACATTTTTAGTTTAATTATCAGACAAAAGCATTTTTGTTTATGTGTTTGATCTTTTCTGGCTATTATTTATATATTGCCATAAAATATGGTTATTTGACTATTATATAGCACACTTACATCATCCCTTAAGTCCGACATTTTGTTTTACTTGAAATAATTCATTTTTTTTACTCATTAATTTGAAGTAACTGTAAACAAAATGGGGGATTTAGGGGGAAGATGTAAGAGTGGTATATAATAGTCAAATAACTATATTTTAAGACAGTATATAAATTATAGCCCGACAAGATCAGACACATAAACAAAAATGCTTTTGTCTGAAAATTGAACTAAAAATGTATGGCAAAAATTATGGCTTCGTAAAATAGTTTGTAAATGTAAAATTCTGACTGCAAATGAATCAATTTATGTTTTGAAATATAGTACGTACCTCCTTCTGCAATATTCAAAAGCTTTTTCTTGTAAAACATTCACACGGAAATACTAGAGCAATACAAACTATTAGCTCAATCGAAGCAGCCTAGAACAAAAGAGATGCGATCTAGATATTGACTGAGTTCCGACTGCTCGTATGTAAACAAGTGTAGAGCCATGGAATTTTTAAGCCTACCTTAGGACGCACCGGTTATCTAGCTTGAGAAACAATGAGTTTATTGCGACTTTTGAGTAACTTAGTGATTTCGACTTTTGTCCGGGTTTATTGAACAAATACTCCTATGTGCGACGTTTGGTATAGGAGGTAGGCACGCTACCTACTACGCCACACCCGGGGGCAATTAAAGTTGATAAATAAATTATTTTTTATTAAAGGGTTAGATGGCTAATTGAAAAGTCTCGATTTCATATTAAAATATTATAATTAAAAATAAAATTTAGATCAAAAATATTATATTTTAAATCAAATAGGAAGAATAAAATGAGCAAGCAGCTAATTATATTTCATTTTATTAAAAAACCAGGGCCGACGTTTCGGTCACGTATGGGACCATCTTCAGGGCCAGGTTAATGTCTGAAAATACATATAATCCTCGCCAAGTTATATTGGGCATACACAATTGCATGTAGCTTAATCATGACAATGCCTCAAATTATGTTGTTACAATACCATGGACAGAGAGTGAATGACTAATAAAATGAAATATAATTAGCTGCTTGCTCATTTTATTCTTCCTATTTGATTATCAACACTCAGCTATATACCTCCTTCAAATATATTTTAAATATTTCTGTGCTGCAAATGGGTCTCTAGGTATGGACGAAGGACTTTGTCTTGCAACAGTCTAGAGACAAAGTCCCCTACCCCTAATTTGATATAATAATAGCCTAAAGCCATCTAAGAAATTAACCAATTATTAGGCCCGTGGGCGCCAAAATTTTAGAGGCGAGAAAATTTTGGACTCAAATTTAGAGAAAGATTAAAATTTTAAAATCAATTTGGGGTAAATTAAATTTTGCCCCAACAAATCTAGTTCCAGCCCTGCTATCCATGTATATCTCCATCATCCCAGAAAGTTGCGATCCTGCGAGTTATAAAAAAGGTTCAAAAATAATGGGAAATTTTTCTATTTTCTGATTGTTTTAATTTTTTTTTTATATTGAAATTGATTTGATTATTATTTTTTCAAGGTAAATATATTGTGATTTCTGGATGACAAGTAGGGGGATTTAGCATTTTTGAAAAGGGTCCTGATTTCTTAAAAGGCTGATAGGCTGTCGATTTACGGTAGTGGTCAATTATTTCTGATATTACAAGTTTTATTTGATTATCCGAACAATTGTACACTAATTAGATCTTGGATAATCACGTGTTTACTGTTATTAATTTTTAATAAACTCTTATATGATCAATAAAAAGTATTTTTTTATCAATTATTTAGAAATAGACAAACCCTGACCTTCGACCCTGTGATTGTACTAGTTTATTATACGCCTTACACATCGTCTTTTTCATTTAATTAATAAATAAGCACAGATTGTTGATAATGCGAAAATTATATTTATACGTTATATGCCAATACTGTTCTATTAAACTAGAACAACACTTAAATATTGAAATATGATGAATAAAATATGATGTATTTATCTTTCCAGACATTATAATTAAAAAAAAAAACTTAAATCATTACAAGCCATCAAATTTACAGAGAGACAAGACAGGAAAACCGGTTTTTAGCCGTCACACGGAAATTATAGTAGACCTATTAAACAAGTGGTGAGTCAATCAATCTTTACTTCAAAAAAAAAAATAAGGCAAAACGTTCCCGCCTATGGATCTACTCACTTCAAATTTTCATTCTAAATAAATTTATTTATGACCTTCTTATAGACAAAGTCCCTCCACTGTGGTTAAGAAAATAAAAGTTACATTCTTATTCGGTTAGAGATACAATTCAAAAATGGGTTTATTTTTATGAATAATTTATTTTTAGAAAAATGAAGAAAGAAATGCCGATATCAATAGTGTGAATTTTAAGAGTTTTAAGACTTGATGATAACACGATAACGTTATTTTAGCGGGTGTATCTGGAATCGAGATAAACTACATTCATTCAATTGTAAAAGAAATTATTCACAAAAATATACTAAATTTTAAGGATAATCACTCCAAAGGATAATAGAAGAATCATAATAATGGAGAATTGGAATGATCTAGGTTCAATTAAACTCCCAGAATAAGACGTTTCGGCCTGAATTTATTTGGCCATCTTCAGTTATTGGGAATTATACACGTAGTGCAAGTGCACATGTAATCAAACCAGGATTTGTCAATTTTAAAATTTATTTGCTTCATACAAAATTAGTTGGCTCCTGTGTCCAAACTCAGAGATAATTTTAGATAAGGAATTATCTCTGAGCTTGAGCACAGGAGCAATAGAATTTTGTATGAAGCAAATAAATTTTAAAATTGACAAATCCTGGTTTGATCACATGTGCACTTGTATTATGTGTATAATTCCCAATATCTGGAGATGGCCAAATAAATTCAGGCCGAAACGTCTTATTCTGGGAGTTTTATTGAACCTAGATCATTACAATTTGGCTGATATCTCCAATTCTCCATTATAATCACATCACAGCCACAACCTCAAAAAGCAACTAAAAGAAGAATCGTAGATATTAATATTAATAATATATAAAATTTAAAAAGAGTAAAAAAAAAACTCGAAAAATGTAAATTATAAGTAATTAAGCCTACCCAAAGTTGAGTTAGTTTTTTTGCAATAAAATTAGAAACGAATCCTCGCAGATTAGGTAGGAGTGTGAAGAAGACCAATAAAATCTGCAACAAGAGATTTTTATTGAATGCTTTCTATTAATAAAATATTATTTAAATAATTACATTTTTCCATATGAAAAGCTTTAAGATGATGTCCTTTTTTCTCTCCCATCTTGGCATGAGAAAATATTTTAGAATTTATTCAATATATTATAATCTTTTAAAATTTCAATTGACATTGACAATGAACAAATCACGGATTATGAACTTTATCAAGAATAAGTGTTGCCAAATCTGAAAAAATTTCTCAAGAATTTTGAAATATAATTGTACTGGCTGAAGGGGTCCCTGAGATCTAGTGGCCATTCAAACACAAAAAAAAAAAAATTTTTGAAATATAAGTACACTATTTTATCATAAATTAAAATTTGTTAAATAAAAGATTATGAAACACAAGTTGGGTATCTATCTTTCAAAGAATATAAATAAATATCATTTAAAAATTTAAAGAAGGATCTTACTGACTTCAGATGCAGATAAAGGAGTAAAAAAAATTAACAGAAAAATTATAAAATTTCATAAATTCTATAAATTTTTTTATAAAATTTATTTTAATCAAGTTCACCATGGATTTGAAGCGCATGCGCAGACTGTTCTGATCGTCTAGGCTTCTTGCTCTTTGCGCATGCGTGTCACTTGTCAAAGAAAGGTAACAATCTAACCCACATTTTAATATCAATATCTATATTTTATTTTTAAAATATATTTTAATACTGAAAAATCATTCAACGTGACGAAAAAAGAAACCTCAAAAGGTAAAAAGAGGATTTAATATTTACAATCAAACAAAATCAATTTGCGGCCATTTTGTCAAGGTATATTATAATGCTTTTCTTTTTTAATGTCTCTTATCTATATCCTATATATGAAATATTACAGTAGTAAAAATCCATTTTCGGGATTTCAATTGAAATACATGTTTTATGATTCCTTGATTCTCAGTGGCAAATATGACTTGACAACTTTCTCCTTTCTGTTATGCTATTTCACCAGATTTTGTGATATAGGCCTATATTTAGTACGCATTGACATTTTTAGACCCAAAAATTGTAAAGAAACTACTTGAGATATGTTATAGCTCAACAGAATTTTATTTTTAAAAGATAATTTGTTACTGTTCAGGGAATCATCAATGAAAGGAGTTTAACGAACGTTTGAATAAAGTCCTAAACTCTGGGACGAGGAAATTTTGCAGCTTGATGAGATTCAAAACTAGACAAAAGGTACAAATAAATTTATGAAAATTTTAAAAAATTTATCATTTTTCTCGATATTTTTTTTTTTTTTTGATTAAAAAAGTTTTCAAATCTTTGCAAATTAATTAAGTAACCTAAATTTTTATCATCACCTTATATATCTATTGAAGTTAACCTTTATTTAAAATTGACATTGTCTTAATAGGATTTATATTCCTTGGAGGAATATCAACTCGGGGAGTTGCCTTCATGGTATTAGAGAAAATATCCCTCTTCCCTTGGCAAATTTTTAATCAAGGGATTTTTTTAATTTTTAGGATTGTTTCGGAGGTCCTGGGAGGTAGGAGATCAGCTGTCTGCTCTAAACAAGAGTAAAAATCTTCTTCTTCTGTCCTCGCCTTATTTCCGCGATGCGGAATCGGCGGACTTCACTATTTACCTCCAGCCCTATCATGCGTTTTTGCAACCAAGAAGGATAGAACAAGGCGGCCCGTCGCAAGGTCTGACGCCTGTTGAAAAGAGGAAGGAAGAGACAGACATACAAAGAACAGAGTGTCTGTCCCAGCTCGGGCAGCTCGTGGTCGCCATCCACATAATCAAAAGATGTGCCGCTTCACAAGGGTAAATGAGGACTAAAAATATAAAATAGCTGTTCTACTCAGAGGTAGAGGTCTCTCTTCATAATCTAAGAGTCACTTGTTCGTTTCCCGTGTTAAGCGACAATATTTATTGGCTACCAATTAAAATGAATAAATATGAATGGATATTAATTATCGTTAATTGAATGGCCTTCACTAAAAAATATTCAAGAAAAAAAACACGAAACATGTTTTTTACTGTCTCTTACCTCTATATATGTTAATATATACAGAGAGAAAGTATTGGATTCATGTCAAAAATTCGATGTCGAGATTTTGATGGATATTCACGTTTTGAGGACCCCTCAAAAAAGTGGATTTCGCAACATGGTCTGTCTGTCTGTGTTCAATTTTAAGCATGAAGGAAGGAAGCTAGGAGGATAAAATTTTATATTTAAGTTAGACAGAAAATAAACTTTTAAACAAAATCGGCCAAAGAGTACTAGTACTTTACTGATGTACTTTTTCAGTTTTTTTTTTTTTTTCGATTTTCTCAAAATTCACTCAAACGATTTTGATTAAAATTCAAAAATCGGTGTGACAAGCACAGAACACAACTTTCTCTTACCTTCGGTAATCGAAAGTTGTGTGCAGTGCGACCATCACACCAGATTTTTTAAATATTGTTTCAAGAAATAGTTCCATAAAAATGTCAAATCTTTCAAAATTTAGAACAAAAAATTCTACCTGCTCCCTTCTTCCCTAAAGTTGGAAGATCGTAAATCATTTTTTTTAAACCATCAATCTCACATTCTAATTGCTTATAAATACTTTCACTCTCTCAAAATCTTTTTTGAATTTCGTTTAAAAAATTTTCTAAATAAATTAAATCATTTCTTTTTTATTTCTGCTGAGTAAGTAGGCCTATTATATCAGGAAGTGATAAAGAACTAGTAAATAAATTTTCTCCCTTCATCAGCTATTTGAAATTCTTTTTATAAAATTGCATTTATTTGGTTACTGAGCCTCACTAAATAAAAAATGCAGAACGATTAAATTTTTTAAAAATTAGATCAGATCTTTAAGAGTTAAAAAAAAAAAATTGATTAATTTTATTATATTGTATAATATCTTAAAAAAAAAATCGCGTTATTATTTTTTACACGCGATAAATATTTACAAATAAATTCAATAGTTCTATCTAAAAAAAAATAATTTTCTTTGTCATTCTTTCGAAATATCTTAATTTCATCCCTAGACATGATAAAAAATGATTTCACCCCTTCTGTTCTTTTGGTAGATTATGTCAATCCACCACCTGTTGCTGTTTATATTTATTTTGTGATTGTGACGATATTTTGCCTTTATTACAAAACTATCCTAATGCAAATTGTTCCGAAATAAGGGCATATTCTACTTGAAATGAACAAATAATTTGTAAAATTTTATTTCTGCATGCATAAAATATTTTCTCTATCTAGGGGAATAAAATCATTTTCTGTTATAATACCCTCACCGGCAATTTATATTTTTTTAAATTCTAATATATATATATATATATATATATAATTTAAAAAAAAAAAAAATAGTTGTACAGTGAGGGACAATATTAAGTCCCACCCATGCGTTTTCTACTTGTGATTATTTCATTGTTTTTAAAAAAATATTATATATTTTTTAATGAAAACTTTCATGGTTCAAACCTAAAAAATTTTCATTTGCTTTTATAAAAACAATGAAATAATCACAAGTAGAAAACGCAAGGGTGGGACTTAATATTGTCCCTCACTGTACATAATAAATTGATCTTGAAATCTAATTTTTGCAATAAAAAAAAACTGCATGTCTTTTTGTCCATACAAATTATGCTTATTTTTTTTCATTTTTAGATAATCACGTATTAAAAAAAGACAAGACAACGATAATTGTTAATATTTTAACGAGAACTTACTTGAGAAAAAAAAAAGTCCCGGCTCTATGGAGAACTGAATGTCCGAAGCACGCCGCACGACTGAAGGCTCCTGGCCATGCGTGGTTGAGGTTGGCTTAGGGTCGTCTCGGAATGTGGCAAGAGTGGCTGGAGTGGGGAGAAGCCAATGGAAATGACGACACCGATAAGGGGGACACCCGAGACAGACAGCCCAAGCTTTGTTCTCAATCGCCGTCCGTCCCTCAGCCTATCAACTTATTTTTGAACGCATTTCAATCAGGAACAAACCACTCATGGCTGCTAATCAAGGTAAGCTGTCTCTCTCGTACCCTTCACCTTGAACTACACACACACATCAAACAAATACCAATGTCAATTAAACAAAAACCAATCGTTATATAATTTACTCACGCCGGCATTCATACATTTTTGTTTTAAAAGGAAATTATTGTCCCTTTTGCAAGATGACCTTTGAATGGGGGTATTTAAAACTGGGAACAAAAAAAAAGTTTGTGTCCGAAATTTCTTTTTATCACAATACATACAATGAAAACAAGTTCAAGGTCCTTCTTCGAACCCTATAAACAAAATATCTCATTGACGTGTGTGTATTCATTCGTTTTCAAATGATCTTTATGTAATTTTTAAAACTCTTAACTCTAATCACTGCATAAACAAATATATCAATAAAGAAAATTTAAATCTTTTTTTTTAAATCAATATTATTTGTTTAAATATTTGATTTTATTTTAACTTTTCATACTATTGTTAATTTCGAAGGAATTTACATTGACTTTTCATTTCATGTTTTTTTTTTTTTTTTTTTTTTTTTTTTAATATGAAAAATATTAATAGCAATTTCTGTTTAAACATTGAAAAGATTTCCATCTTCTTTTATAAAAAATGATATAATTAATCACTTAAAAACACATGTGAGTGCTTTAATATTAACTCCATTATGTAAAACAGGGTGGTTAAAAAACCGCTTTTTTAGATTTTGACCAGGGCACTGCTCAAAAGTGGTTAAAACAGTCCAAAATTGGTTTTAATCACAAAATTAGCTTAAATTGTATTGGATACAATCAATTTTAATAAATAGGGACAGGGTCTAAATGGTCTCCGATGCCGAAAAAGACCTTAAATTAAAAAAAAAAAATAATATATATATATAATAAATAAATAACCTTTATTAACAATCTAATTTCACTACACTTTATACATAAAGTAATGATGTAGATGCTTCGTTGGGACCATGCTTCAAGTTCCTGAACTTCCCATCCATGATGACCATTGGCCGATGACTTCTATAATTCGTCCTTGTTATAAGAGGAAAAAATTTTTTTTTTAAAACCTCTAGACTATTTTTTTAGAAAAATCGAAAAAGAAATAAAAAAACAACAAAAAACAGAGTAAGTTAATTCGACGTTCTCTTGCTAAAACGATATTCATTTCTATATATATATATATATATATATATTTATAGATATAAATGCGATCCCGGAAACCTTACAGAAAATATATATATATATATATAACAATAAGCATTCGTGGAAGATTATTGAGTTTATTTAAGAAACAGCTCAAGTAGAATTCCATCAATTCTCGAAGGTTTACTTTGAATTTTGTTTAAAATTATTTAAAAATCTGCACGTCCACCTTGCAAACTTCAAAGTAAAACTTCGAGAATTGATGTTATTGAGTTTAGTTCTGATGTAGGTGAATCAAGAATAAAACAATTTGTTTTTTATGTAGAATTTATTGACTTGTATATATATATTTTTTTTTAATTTGACTGACACAAAAAATCTGGTGTGACAAGCACAGAACAGAATTTTCAATTAGTGAATGTAAGAGAAAGTTTCTTAACTTTCAACTTTATTGGTCCGAAATTCCTATAAATATAAAATTTATGTTTAGTTTGTTTTTTAGATCTTCCATTCTGTATGATTTATGTTTTATGTAATTTTTCCAAAAAATAAGCCTACTACTGTATATGAAATTTATTTTTTTATTTGACCCCTGGTCAAATTTGGATTAAAACCAGGAAGGTTAAAACCGGTTTTAACGTGTGGTTTTGACCACCCTGGTTTTAACGAACCACCCTGTTGTAAAAGCTACGTTTTTTACTCACTCTTACAAATATGTAATGTATATAGAGAAAATATTGCCATCATATCAAAAATTCAATGTCTAGATTTTGATGGAATTACACGTTTTGAGAGTCCAGGAAAACAAAAAAGTGAATTCCACAAATTGGTCTCTCTCTCTCTTTCTAACGATTTTGATTAAAATAGATGGATCAATTATTTTTTAGGTGCTCTTTATATTCTCATATTCCTTCCAAAATCGTTTAATTCACACTTTACTCTTGTATTCAATTGAAAAGATAGTGCTTTTTTCTATATTTAATGAATTTGGAGACAGAGGCAGCCAAGAAAGAAAATTTTCTGAATGCTTTACCAATTAGCTGGAGACGTTTCGGTCCATTTATTATGAACCATCCTCAGTCCATTAATTTGTGTATATTTTTCTCCGAGTTTGAAAATTTGGATTCAATGAATATAATGGTTACTGATGCGAGTTTCAAATATATCTTCATTTAATGGACTGAGTATGGTTCACAATAAATGGACCGAAACGTCTCCAGCTGATTATAGAGCATTTTTTGGCTGTTTCTGCCTCCATACTTCCTTCACTAAAGATATACAGCCACAACTTGCACCTCAATTTCTATATTTTATCTTTTGGTTTGTATCAAAAAAATTTGGTGCAATCGCAATACTTTCTCTCAATAATATTTCACATATATAGGTAAAAGAAAGTAAAAAACATAGCTATCTTTAGAAGGTTGTATGATGTGCGATTAGCCACACCAAATTTTTTTTCTTCCCTCTATTTGACTACATATTTTTCAATATTTATCCCATTTTTCTTTTCTAGATTTTTTTTTAAATTATGGTTAAAAAAGTCAGAAATCTGACCTTACCAAGAGCAAAAAATGATATCGGAATTGGAAATCCTAGATGCGACCTAAAAACTATAGCGAGGGGAAAATTGACAGGGAAGGAACAAAAAATGCGTGCCTTAGGAGGTCTGATAGCTGGTTGTTGCCAGAAACAAGTCTTAAAATGAAGAGGGATTATTTTCTACATAAAATCATTTAACTTTCCATAATTGAATTTTGAATATTTTGTATTTGCTTGTCAAATTATTGGGAAATTTATTTAAGATTTTAAACGTTTCCTTTAACGAACAAATAACTATCAAAACATTTATCCTTACATCACAAAGTAAATACTCCATTCTTTCCATTCACTATAAAATTATTCCAAGTTATTTATTTATAATATTAAACTCTTTTGTTTGTTGGTCCATAAATTATCAGAATATTTTATGATAATTAGTTGGAAATAAGCGGCAAGTGGATAATTTGCTGTTTACGCGTCTCGACTAGATCTGATTGTCGTAAAAAAATACCTAACATTGTTAAAGTCCCTTACTGGGAGGTGATTTTATCTCATTCAGGCACAAAGAGGGGATGAAAATATTCAATTAATAATTAAAATTCAAGTAGTAGAGGTGATAATTTCAATAAATTAATTAAACATGACAGATTATCAAACTTGTTTGATTTACAAATCCTTTCTTGAATTTATAATCTATTTAGAAACTGTATGTATATAACCTGGGGGATGATATTAAAGCATATAATTAAAAATATAAATATTTATGAATGGAAACTTTCTCTCTTCTACTAAACGAAAGTGTTCGTAGGTGTAATAGGAATTTTAATCAATGAATTTCGTTTTTTTTTTAGGGAGGCTTATTTAATTACGTTTATAACCAGACGGCCGCCTCTCTTGTAGCTTTTTTTAAATTTGGTTAGACCTTTAGATAACACTAGGCGACAAAAATTTAATGATAACGAGAAATATCTCGGTTATTTTGCCGGTGGATAGCAAATTTTGACGGGACAATGGCGTTCTGTAAATTTTTATATTTAAACTTCTGACTTTCTTTACTTTATCTTAGAATGCGAATAGTAGTTAACAAAAATAATTTTAACAAGAAGAAATATTTTCAACGATGTTGATGTGAAAAGTGGCTGTCCAACGATTAGATTAATTAGAATTGCACCCAGCCAGGGAGTCTCTATCGAATAAAAATCTCAATAAAAGAAAACGTTTCGGCTTTAATTAGATAAGACCATCTTTAGTTCTTATGAGAATTTGGAAAACTCAATGAATCTCAAAATTCTCATAAGAACTGAAGATGGCCTTATCAAATTAAAGCCGAAACGTTTTCTTTTATTGAGATTTTCATTCGATAGAGACTCTCTTGCCTGGGTGCAAACTTCTCTTCCAATAATAAAATATTTTCTTTGATTCTTCCAGCCTAACGTTTTGGCTCTAGGGTTAACCTTCATCAGAGATGGGAGTTTGAATTACATATTATTCAAAATGTATTTATTCATTCGTGAACTCCTTATGGCATAGTCCCAGATATTAACCCTGCTTGAGCCCTCGGGCTTAGCGTAGTTGGTAGCGCGCCTGACTTGTATACCAAGGGGTCGAGGGTTCGGGTCCCAGGCAGTCCGATGATTTTATTTAAGCCATTTGGGTACCAAATGACTTAAATAAGAATGCCTGGACCCCAATATATATATTTTCATAATAACGGTTATCGTTTAAAGTCTTATATGGCCTAAGTTGCCGAAAAGACTGTGGATGTGTGTGTAAATGGGAAAAAAGTGTGAGTGTTTTATTTTAAAGAAATAAAAAAAAAAACCCTGCTTGAGTTTGAAATAATTAAACAAAATAGTTTTGGTTGCTGGCTTTTTTCTTCATTTTGCATTTCTACTGATTTTAAAAGTTTAAGGGGGATTATAATCTTTAGTCCGCACAAAGGTTTCTCTAATAACTAAAACCCTTAGTTCATCAATGGATCCGCCTTAATGGCTTTTTTTTTATTTATTGACTCCAGGTAGAGATTGAAAGAAAAAAGAGAGCTTAAAATTATAGGCTAATAATGGAAACAAAAGCTTGGAGAAAATCATTTGAACTTGTAAATTTTGTCGGAACCTCTTAGGTATTATTCGAATGTTGATAGTAATATCCTTGAATAAATATTTTTCGAGGATGGGATTTAGGCTTTTTATGGCTTCATTGGATTTAAATAAATATAATATTTACTTAGGGATAACAATCTTTGACACTTTAATAAAACATTATCTTCTATTCTCCCCTCGTCAGGGTGACTTCTTGATCTATCCATTCCCCTTAGATTTCACTTAACAAAAGACAATCAACATCTTAAGAATTAACTTTATCTCTTTATAAAAGGATACTCAAGGGTCATCTGATGATATTAGAGAAAATGTCAAAGAGCAATGATAAGCGGCTAAATTAATTTATTTAAAAAAGATTGAAAGAGCCACATTTTAATTCTTTTATAACAATTATGTTCCAATAATAGGAAGGAAAGAATGCGGGTTTCATTCAATTTAAATCTTTTTATTAATTTAAATTCATTTTAAACTCTTTAGAAATATTATAATTTGCTCTGGCATGATAAGCTCTTGTCTCCTTTTAGTATAAAAGCATTTGTTTATGTCTACTAGCAAAAATTGCCTCTATTTGTTTCAAAAGTTTAGGGATTTTTTTGTGTAAACCATTTTCAAAAAGTTTTCATATTGATTGTCCACTTCTTTTGTAATACTAAAGAGAAAGGAAAATATAGAATTTTCCCTTTTAAAACAAAGGTTCAAATTTTCTAAAAGGATAATCTGTAATAATGCGGGTTTGATAATGGAAGAAAAAAGGACAGAAAACGCAAATAGGATAAAAAAGAATTCATAGAAGCCCAAAACGATTGATAATTTGTTCAGTGAGCGCCACGATTAAGTCCCCAGTAGCTAGAGCCTTAAGTATATGGTGTATGGGGAAATTAATTCTAATGACCAAAAAGGTAAAACGTAAAATCTGGTACAGATGATTTCATTTTACCTTTTCAAATTTTAAAATTATTTCACCATATACCACAGCGTTTTCCAAACTGTGAGGCGCGGACTACTCTAAGGGGAGGCACGAATATTAGCCACAGTGACCAATTTTCTAAATAAATGCTAAAATTTTAATAATAAATAAGAATAAAAAAAAAAAATATATTTATCAAATTTGAAGGGAAAGTGGTATAATGTGTACGTTTTACGTGAAACATATTTATAAATGAACATTTTGAATATATGTGACGTTTCACAGGTTTTTGAATGATAGAAACATTTAGATTTCTAACTCGATAAATTTATTTTTATTTTTTGCCTTGGCTTTAATCAATTTTTTAGAAATAAAAATGTCGTCTATTTTAAATATATTTCTTTAAAATTCAAAATTGAAACTTTTGGTGACTGTGTCGGTGTTTCCGCCCTAATAGTACCCTCAATCATTGTTTTATTTGAAGGCACAAAAAGTATTCAAAAACAAGTTTGTTCGTTAAAATAAAGGAAAATAAATCAAATTGTAATGCAAATGTTCTTATAAATTGGACCGGTTTATTAAAAATTAAGCTCCAAAGCTAATAAAAGTATTATTGTTGTAGTATGTAGTATTATTTGGTTTATTCGGTTTTATCACTACGCATATTGACAGTGATTTTTTAAATATCCTTTTTTCCTCCCCCTGATTTTGCCACCCCGTTCTGTCCCCCGCATGAAACGGTCCTGACTACTAGAAAATTTCTATCCTTCTACATCCCTCTCTTTTGGGCGCAACAAAGAGGCTTGCCGTTAGGAATTTGTTCATATTCTTCTTTCACAAATTATTGTCTAAGGACAGATTGTATTATAAAAATAGTGGAGTCAATAAAAAACATAAAATATTAGTTTGAAATTTTCATATTTTCTTATCCTATTTTTATTGAATATCTCTTTCCCATGAGTGCAAATGTTATCAACAAAATTGGCATAAATAATATGATTATTATTTTTCTTTTCCTATTTCATAAGATTTTTTAATCTCTTTATTCTTATCCTGATTTCTTAAATTTGAAAAAAAATTCCATGTCAAATGACATTGGGGTTATGACAAGTTCAAAAGAGATAAAATTATTATGAAAGAGTGTTTTTTTTTTTTAAATAGAATATTATCGAATTTAATTTCAACTTGCATAAGATATATTTACACATTTAAATAAAAAATAAATTGCTGATTGATTGGATTGGTTCTTATAACGCCCCCCCCCCGCCCCCTCAGATATTTTAGTAGAATTAAATAGAAGTGAATCTAATATTTAATTGAATATTTTCTTTATTTTTCAGTGGAAGGCTATAAATTGGGCGATTTAATCATCGAGGGGAAGACAAAAAAAGTTTTCGATTTGCCCAATTCGCCTGGACAAGTTCTCGTTCAGAGTAAGGATAGGATCACTGCAGGGGATGGAGTCAAAGCGCACGAATTGCAGGGAAAGGCTGCAATCTCGAACCGCACCAACGCCAAAGTCTTTGAACTCTTAAATACCGCAGGTTTGTTTATTAATTAATAAAACAAAAAAGAAAATTCATAAATGAATCATTTTTATACGTTTTCAGGTGTCCGAACTGCTTATGTCAAGACTGCTGGAGAAACTGCCTTCATTGCCAAAAAATGTGAAATGATTCCAATTGAATGGGTCACTCGACGATTGGCGACTGGATCATTTCTCAAGAGGCACGAAGGAGTTCCCGAAGGATATCGATTCAATCCCCCCAAGCATGAAACCTTCTTTTAAGGTAATTGCAACTTGCTTCATTTAAGCAAAATATTAAGGATCATATGTAATCAATTCTTAAGGAAGCCTCCGTGCTCTGGAAATCAGTCGCGTTTTTTGATTTTATCTTTTGACATCAGAGGCTATATTTATTTAAATTAATTGATAGCCAATATCGTTTAGATAAATGTTATTTCACATGACGGGAGGCGAATCACTCACTGATCTTTAATGAAGTGTGAAAAATGAAAAAAATAATTTGAGGGGGGAGGGGGAGGCGAAAATTAAAAAAAAAAAAATTTAATTATATAAGAACACATTAGACATTAGCTTCTTGCACCGGAGTCCCGGGTTCGCTTCCCGTCCCAAGCGAGAAAAATTTATTTCATTTGATTTGACTACAAATCATTTGAAATAAATAGGGATGGGGTCTAAATGGCCTTAGATGCCGAAAAAGACCTTAAAAAAAAAAAAAAAAAAAAAAATAGATATAGGTAATTAAAATTAAAAATTCAATAATTAAATCTCCCAATTATAATTCTATAATTAATCATATATATATTAAATTTCAACTTTCTTATTTTTGTCATTTACATGAATAGAGATAGAGAAACCCGTTACAATATATATCAAATAAATATATAATTTAACTTCCAAGTTTTATTTATTAAATGAGACATTTTATTTTATAAAACTCAATTGAACTTCTAAATTGAATATGCTTTGATTGAAATCCCTATTATTTTTTTTTATAGGATGACGCAAATCATGACCCACAGTGGTCTGAAGAACAAATCATCTCAGCGCGATTTAAACCTAATGGTCTTCTAATTGGCCGTGATGAAGTTGACATCATGATTAGAACAACGATTCTTGTCTTCGAGATTCTCGAACGTGCCTGGGCAACACGAGAATGCGCTTTAATCGATATGAAAATTGAATTTGGAGTTGATACCAAGGGTATTCAAATTCATTATCTATTTTAGAAAGAAGGGATTGCAAATAATGTTTAAAAGATTAAATATAAAATTGATTCATTTAACAACGTTTTGAGAAAATACGAAGTCAGGTATAATGAGGGCTGGGAATTCGAAGTCGGGGTTATTAAAATTATTATTTTTTACATGAATAATTTACTAGGCTAATTAATTTTTAAGGGGCTTCGGGAAGCAAAGCTGTTCGCATGGCTTTGCCGATAAGATGGCTTTAGGGGTCTTGAAAAGTTAGCCAAAAAGCCCAACTATTACGAAAATTTGCCAACAGATGGCAGGATGGTAGGAACATTTTTTATTTTATGTTTTTGCTTTATTTTGTCTTATGTATTTGATTTGATTTTTTGTTGATCTTTTAATAAGGAATAGTATATAAATATTATTATATATCATGTATAACAGCATAAAAATATATAAATGTATTATTGATGCTGGGTGGGCAGCCAGGATTAGAAATAAAACACAATTTTATTTCAATCTACTCGTCGACGTTTCGGGTGTTAATCTCCCCCTTCCTCAGGACTGAGCAGGTGTCAATATATATATATATATATATATAGGCTTATAAGTGATCTGATAATGCGGGCTATTAGACTAACCTGCCATCTTTTGCAAGAGTGCTGAACTATTTGGCCGTACCAAATTCATTTAGACTTGGTCACCACTTTATTTAATTATTATAGGATAGATATTAATAATTTTTACATTTTTAGATTTAAAAAAAAATTAAAATTTTTCATATTAGTTTTTTTTGCATTTTCTATAAATTAAAAAAAAAATATTTTTTAATTAATCGTAATTAAAAAAAAGCATCCTATTATGTAAAATGCTCATGAATTTAAATCATTTAAAAACAAAACGCATAAAAAATTACTTTAAAATGCCTTAATAGTTTTGAACTAAGGATTCAATGTGCCCTCCTGAAGCTCCTGATCTAGCTCACTATTACTCAGCGTCCTATTGGCTTCGTTCAACAGTCAACTGTTTTTTGAGGTGATATTTCATGTTTATAACAAAAAAATAAATAAATTTTAACGATGGAGCCGAAACTGTGGCTCTGGATGCTGAATCAATTCCCCAGCCCTCCTTATAATGATGACATGATGCAAAAATATCTGACTCCCAAGACTAAATTCTTCTTTTTAATTAGACAAGATGGATTTTTAAGATTCTCTCAATCTGATATAATTAAAAAAAGAAGGTTGAACGATCCCGAGTCAAAAAACTTTGCATCATGTCTTATCTGCTCGGACGTTGGCAGCTTTACAGCTCTCACTTCATTTCCAAATGCCAATTTTGAATCCTTGTTTTTGTTTGATTTTGAAGTCATTTAATACACGTACAAGATAATTTGAAAAAATCATATTTCAAATTCAAATTGGAATTTTTATTTGCTAGAAAAACTAACATATCACAAGAAAGAAATAAAACGATAAACTTTTAAAAAAACAAGGGCACCAAATTAAAAGAAAGTATCTAAATATTTTTTGTTTATTCATGGATATTCTGACGCACTAAATCATCAGATACATTCTTTAAGATAAAATGAATCGGATTGTTTTTATTTTTATCTATATAATTTATTATTATGAAATGTCATCTTATGAATTTATTAATTTTAGAGAAAATCTATTTTCTAAAGACATTTAAAATTTTTGCTTCCCTTCGCACCAGACCCTCTCAGCTCAAAATATTGCTGGAATGTTGCAGCAATATTGCCAATCTTGCTTAATAATGACAATATTGCAGCAACATTGATTCAATATTTCTGCAATGTTGCAAAAAGGCGGACAAAGGAATGTTGCAACAATATCGCTGCAATATTCCTAGCTTGGAAATATTGCCGCTGCAATAATATTGCAGCAATGTTGCCATATCTTTGCCAAGATTTGCAAGATTGATGCAATATTCCTGCAACACATTAATTGGCAATTTATGCAAGATTCGCAATATTTCTGCAGCATTGCTGCAATATTTTGTGCTGGGTGGGCTAATATCTAAAAGAGTTTTACTTTTTTCACGTACCGTAACTACTGTGCTATTATTAAAAAAGCTGAGCCGTTTCTCCAGTGAAAAACCCAATGAAACGAGGAGGACAAAGAATTTTTTTTTTTTACGCTTGAAAAACGTTTGTTTTTTGGAAAAAAATTTCTTGCGAAAAATGTTGAGAAACATTTTTTGATAGGGTCAAAAAGCAGCTCTAAGTAGTTAGTATATTTTTTCTCTCCTTAACTGGTGTTGCTGAAGTTGGTTTTATTAAGAAGAAAACGCTATATTTTCAGCAATTATTTCGTTAGCAAGGCAATATTTCTAGATATTTCGGAGACCTCTTCAGTGGGCCCGAAATATCTGGAAATATTGCCTTACTAACGAATTAAAAACAATCGCTGCGTTTTTCTTTCTCTTTAGTATATTTTTTTATAACTCAATGTGGTTTCTCCGGCAAGTAACTTTTATCTTTAA